>JAZHYW010061624.1:0-11964 GCA_037355805.1 Ixodes ricinus
TCTTTCAAACAGAACTCGGTCTTCACGACCCCACGCGCTTTGGTCTCCTCTCTTTCAGTTTCTCGGAGCATACGGTTTGTTCTATTCGCCTGAATTAGCAGAAAAATACTCCATTCACTCCTTGCTGAGGCTAAAGCCAATACCACAAGCACGAGAGCTTGAGGTCGCAGTTTTAAGGAGTTCTTCGGCAGAACAAGCACTCGCGCTAGAAAAGCACGTCTCAAAGCTCAAGAGCGCGGGCTAGCTCGCGCTTGTAGCTTTAGCTTCAGTCTCAGCTTCTGTTCAATTCATTCACTTTATTTACTCCTATAATACAAAATGGTGATGGAGGCAGGAAAAAAAGCTGCAGTAGTCCAGCTTGACGAATCCCTGCCCCTCTACAGGCAGATCGGCACACACCACACCGAGAAATATGTTATCTCGAGGATACATATCTCGCGTAATGTCTCTTATTTAAATTTTCAATGCGACTTTATTTAAAAAATTCAATATTGTTGGAATTGGTGCTGAACCCACTGAAGCCCGTATTAGTTCGTCGTGACGTGGCACTCTAGGATCCGGCACTGCGCATTCCATATGCAATATTTTTTCAGTGAATTTAGAGACTTGCCCTGGAGGATGATCGGGGGTAAGGGTGAAGGATGAACAGAGTATAGTTCAGCAGTGCAGCAACTCGGCACATTCGATTCAACCCGAAGTTGCACGGCCGCTGCATTGGTGACTTCGATTCACCCCAGTTCTGAACGAGTTCACACCCAGTTCTCCCAAACCTTGTACCGACTCCAGAGTCAGCTCAATGTTCGTGCGAAAGCAGATGACGAGAGCAGTTGATGAGAGCAGACGACACTCCTCGTCCATCTCTGCTCGCAGTGTCATTTTTCGGAGCTCTTACTCAAATGTCTGCGATGTTTAACAATAACGCCGAAACGGAAGTGATATTTACTGTCATTAAGGAAAACAATGTACCCGTGGTGAACGCGAAAGCGATATCCTAACGGAGGGTAGGAATTAGCTTAGATATAATATTTTGAAAGCACCTTACGCAATTGCTTCAGCAGGTTCGGCTTCCTGTAGTAAGTGTTGAAAAGAAGTTGGCTCACGTAAATTTTTTTTTAATTTTTATGATATATGGTTATACAATGTTGATATTCTTCTTAAAAGACAAAAGAAAAGTATTACACTCTTGATAAGTCCCGTCTTCAGTTGCTCTTGGATGCAGCCTGACGACTCCGATACATTGAAGACTTCTGCGACTTAGTAGATTGGCACTCGCATGCCCTCGTAGCTGAGCATAATACTGCATGCTTTGTCTGCTCGTTTCCGTGGCCGCTCACTAGCGGGCCTGGAAAAAAAATCCGAAAGACGGAATAACATGTCTTGGTAATTCCACGCGGATCTTTTTTTAGAGTCCAGAACAAGTGCCCCAGCTTGACGTCCAAGTGACGGTCGATAACTGTTTTGGCCAAAGCGATGCTCTCCTCAGTCCTTCGCCTTCGAAGTGACTCGCTAACGCGCGCTCCGGCCTTTAACTCCAGACACAAAATCATCCTGATGCAGCGAATCTATCGTCGAAAAACTAAAAGAAATACTAAAATTGAGAGATTTGCAATGAATTTACTATTGCCAAATGAAAGGAAATCCTATCGTGGCGTACGCAGTCGAAGGACACGGACGCTTATGAACGATAGAAAGAGGATGATGCCCGTTAAAAGTCAGACAAAAACGTATTTCGTGCTGGAAACATCTTACTAGGGCTGGGGAGTTGATAGATTAACCTACCTATTAATCGATTAATGATTTAATTGCGATAAAGTTTTTTAACCGGATAATTGGGTTCATTTTGACTAAGAAAATAAATTTCAACGCTTTTACCAGGCAGACGTGGACGAGAGACTCGTGTATTAAGGCAAACGTTTCCTGTAATTTTAACCTCAAGTAAACGGCAGTGGCGAGATTTGTAACTCCAAACAAGGTAGGGAAAGGTATACGTGTCCCAGTCTCTTCAAGTCCTTGTGAGTGTCTGTTTAGCGCAGCAGAGACTATGAACAACCAAAGAAGTTCGCCATTGCAGGAGAATATCAACGAACCTCTCTGCTTCTGCGGCTGAAGTAATAATTTGTGTGTTTTTTTGTCTTTTTATTGTTCTCAACTACACATCAAGGTTGATTGAAAATCCGAAATTGTACACTGCGCCGTTTATCACATATTCAGCCAAAGTAGAAATGTTTTGACATTTTTTAAATAGTTTTCAAGGGAATAAACGAAACCGATTAATCGATTATTAATCGACTAAAGGGGTTTCGATAATTGGGTTAAAAGTTTAATCCGTGGCGAACCCTAGCTTTTAGTACACTCGAATAAAAAAATATTCACGGAAACGGTTTGGTTTATATACTTTAAAAGTAATGAAATGCGAATAGTCTCATCAATCCGCGAATAATTAAAAGTAGCACACGACGTGGCGTGGAAAAATTACACCATCTTCCCGAGGGGAACCATGGGGTGATGCGGAGCATCGCGGATCGTTATTAACGGTGTTATTAACGGTGTTAGTAACGTTGTTAGTAACGTTGTTAACTTGCGTGTTATTACGTTGTTAACTTGCGTTGGTTACCACACATCGCGTGAACGTTGTTGGAAACTCCGCGATGCTCCGCATCACCCCATGGTTCCCCTCGGGAAGATGGTGTAATTTTTTGTCTTCAGTAGACGTAGCGTTGCTGTTAGTTTGTGGGGTGGTGCTGACGCTTGCTTGCGCCAACCCACTAACTGACGGGACTGTTGCTTCCATCACACTTCATCGGAAGAACGGAGCGAAGTGGAGTCAACAGCGCTGAACTGAACGCGCGCAGCGCGCTACCGCTGCTTGTATTCACACTTGAAGGAGAGGAGACTAGAGGAGGAGAGTTGCGCATGCGCGCGCGGTGTGAGTAGAAGCGAACGCACGCGAAGTGCACGCAGCTGGTAGAGAGAGAGCGGAGAGAGTAACGCGCAGCTGTTGGAGAGAGGGAAGGAGGAGAGTTGCGCATGCGTAGTGTGAGTGCGGACTACGACGCCGACGCCGACGCCGACGCCGCGGACGTAGACCCGAGCAAGAGATGCTCCGCATCTAAAACAAGAGCCAACAGATGCGGACGACACCCTGAGCTTCCGCTTCGGAAGCCGATCACATAGGCAGTTCTAACGCGGTGGCTGCACTGGTTCTGCGCCGCCACTGCATGACTACTGCAGTCCTCAGAACTCGGACCGAACTAGTTCAGAAATTTCAAACCGAATCGAACAGGTCTAATGTGAGTAGAGGTGAGCTGGTCGTGGTTGATTATATTGTTGTAAACACCGAGACTCTATCTTCATCTCAGCTTAGCACGGACTAACTGCGAAGGCTGTGCAAGCGCGAGCGGCTAGCTTCGACTGCCTTGACTGAGCACCTGCTGCATGCGCGCTCGTGCAGTCACCAAGGCTTCATCCAAACCAACTAGCTCGGGCTTTTGGCACGCGCGGCTAACAATAGTCTTGAGTAAAATAGCGCAAAACAGCAAGGAAGGAAGGACGAAGTAGACAGGACTCAAACTTCATCTCCTTTTTTAACATCTACGATATCAGTGCGTGTACTTCAACAATTTTTAATTTTGTTTCTAAATTATTATTTCCTTCTTTCTCTCTTATTTCTTACGTGTTTTTTTTTCACTCACATATCTCACCCTTTTTTCATACATTTTATTTTGTAATTTTTACGTATAACAACTTTGAGGGTGTACTTTTCTCTTTCTTTTATGCTATAACATCAGTAACTTCTTTCTTCTCATCTTTTATAGACTATTAAATGTCAGTTGTCAGTTTAGCGCTCTTCCTGTCTACTTCGTCCTTCCTTCCTTGCTGTTTTGCACTATTTTACTCAAGATGGACAACCAACTAGCCCGCCAGCTCATCTTGTAACAATAGTCCATGCTAAGGTGAGACGAAATATAGACAATTGCAAGCACGGCATCACGACTGGTGCCCCAGGCGTGCAAGCGCGTGTAACATGCGCGTGAAGATAGCTTTCGCAAGCTTGAAATTGCACGGGCTTTCCCGCACGAGCAGAGGAATGGCGGCGGCCAGTCGCTTTTGCTTGCAATCGTCTATAGTGAGAAAAAGAATGTAGCTGTTCCCATTTTATTTCGTTTGAAAGTCTGTACGTGCTTGCGCGCTCGCGCGTTCGTACGTGTGTGTGTTTGCGTGTGTTTGTGTGTGTTTGTGTGTGTGTATGTGTGTGAGCGCGCGTGCACGCGCGTGTTATGTTGAAACTTCCAGGGGACTGTCCCTTTTATTTAGCAACGCGCTGCCGCGCGCTTTTTGCTCTTTCACTGCCCCCTCCACTCTCGCAGAGTGACTCGACCCCCCCCCCCCCCTCCTCTTCACTTGATCGCGGTATTACACTCACTCCTAGAGTACTTGGAAGACCCCAGGCGATTTTGATTGGCTCCAGGCGGCCCTACGAGTCGTTTACCGCCCCATCTTCTCGTCTAGCTCTCTCTCTCTCTCTGGTGACACCAGGAAGAGCTAGACGTTAAAGCTATGACCACACAGCATAGCGCTATAAACGCAAACTCCTTTGGTCGTTAAATAAAGACGTTCAAAAGCAAAAATGTGGAAGACGCACGCAGGTCTCAAGGTTGTAACTCTTTAAAAGTTCAATATTTGCTGTCTTTGCTTTATTAACAAAGGGTGTGACTTCGAATAAGGCCGTTGGCGACGGCACCATGGGTATAAGAAGCAAGGAAAATAAAAGACTAAGCTGAGTTTAGACGCTACCCTCCCGTACTGTTTTTTAACTTCAAAATTTTGTATTTTTTGTTCCCCACAGTCGCGGATTTTACGCACTAAAATTTAAAGGCGAACTGACTTTCTGCGGCGTCAAAGTTGAAATCCCAAAACATACATTATTCACGAAAAGCAAAAAAAAACAGGAGTAATACTCTGCTACCTCCATCCGTTCGGCGGCGGATCGTTGCCCCATACGATGGAAAACTCTAGGAGAGAACGAGTAGAAACCATGCGGTGACGTCAGAATGCCGAGCTCTGATTGGAAGGATTAGTGGGTACACGCAAAGGCCAGCTGCCTTTGTCTCTACCCAATGTCTCCCTCCAATCAGAGCGCACTAGATCGTCGTCTGCTCCCTGAACAGGGTCTGGCATATGAACGCAGAACGCAGGGTCTGGCGTTTTAACGCTGAACGCCAGACCCTACTCAAGGAACTGACGATGCTCTTGTTCGCTCTAGCTGGAGGGAGACAGTCGGTAGAAACAAAGGCCTTCGGCGTCTGACGTCACCGCACGCTCTCCTCTCCCCTTCTCCTCAGTTTCCCTCCGTATACGCGTTTGCAACCAACTGCGCCTTAGAACGCTATCTGGCCACCTTGGGCGAGGACACACTGAGGGCGCACGAACGTCTAGCAACCGCGGGCACAAAAGAAGAAAAAAAAAGATGGCGGCGTCCAGGGGACGCGTACTCACAAAACGCCTGGAAGTACTATCCGGGTCTCATTTCCTGTTCCTGGCCCCTTTCATCAATCCTTCTTCGCTTGACACCTCGGCGCTCTCGCGGATTAGGCAAAAGAAAAGGACGGGTACGGCAGCCGGTAATTGAGAGAAGCCCCCGGCTAATTAAAAATGAACGAGGTAACCCTAGTCAGAGGGAGTGCGCGGAAGCGGCTAGAGGGGGGATTTGCTTCCGCAAACAACACTGCTATACTCCGTCTCACCGCACCTTGGCAAAACGGCGAAGGCTACGGTCCCATGTGAGGCCAATGAACACATCCGAAGGAGACACGTGGCTAGGAATAAATGTAAACCAAATGCTCACTAGTTGCGCGCAGTTCGTTCGAAGCCACGGTCAAGAAAGAAAGAAAAGCCGCTTTCTTTTTTTACGAATTTGGAGCGAAGGGTTAACCTATGAGGGGGACAAAGGCCACGTCCGCGACGCACAAAATAGGATTCGGGTAAGAGGGCAATTTCTCCTTCCCCTCTTCTCCAACTGCCTGGGTTAGGCTTTGGTCCCAGTGCCTTCTGCAAGGACTGTCACGTGCGTCGCCTCCGTCGCTCTGATTGGCTCAGGGGGCCTTAGAGTTCGCTTTTCGCCAAGTTATGCGGTGAAACGAAGTATAGACGACAAGAAAAAGAAGAAAGTCGACGACGGTAGCTTCGCCTTTCATTACTCGAAACATCAAACGGAGCGGCGGGGGAGTTCCCTAACCGCGTTACCGGTAAGGTTCAACGGTAAAATACGGTGGCGCCGGTGAGAAGCAGTGTTGTTGTCCTGCTCAATCGGAAATTAAGGAAATTGAGAGTGATCTCGAAGGAATCAGGAAAGGAATTAAGAGCCTTAGCAAGATAGAAATGCACGTAAAAGAAGAAGAAAAAATACCGGGCTGGAACAAAGGGAATAAAGTAATGAGGTTCTTCGGGTTCAAATTAAAGTCACAGAAAGGCTGTCAGTCCCGCGACGCTGTAGTTACTTGAGGATAAGAACGGTAGGGAAAAGTTTCAATTTTCTCCTTCCAGCGCGAGCTCGTTACTTTTGGTAACGCTTCGGCGCTCAGTGCGCTTCGAGCGTGCAAGAGCAGGCAAAGCACGAAGGAAGGCAACGACCGCGTGCTCAAGGTGGGGCATCGGAAAGAAGCGTACTGGCGTCCTCATCATGTCACTGCGTATTGGCGACGTGCATGATCGAAAGCGTCACTGTGATTGGTCTTACCTGATTGGTCGAATGCTGACTATGACGTCAGCAAAGGATGTCTCATCGACAGAATTAAAAGTAATGTAAGAACTTCAATTTTGACGGTTTTGGCAGTGTTGGTTTCAAAGCACAATGATTTCAAGCTTCCACCATGCTGATTACAAAACACCAACGAACTTGTTGTTCGCAAGGTAATGACGTCACGAGAGAGAACCATAGGAGGGACGTCACCAAAACATATCGCCGCTACTTTGCCTTTCCCAGAAAGGGCTTCTGGCCGTTGCCATTTTCAACCTGCGTGCGAATGGCAAGTGCATTGCTCGGTTTTCGAAGTGAAAAACATGCGCGTGCTGGAATGTGAAGATCGAACGCTAGACAGCGATGTTGTAAACACTGTAATTGGTGTATAGTTGGCTGTTAACCGGGAGTTTGAAGAATGGCTCAAATTTGTATGCGCGGGAAATCAGACTCTACAAGATTTCGAAGTAGGTGGCATACCTTCACATGACTTATATTTCCCGCGCAATGCTGCTGAAAGGGTCGATTGAGAAGATATTTTACGTGATTGTGTACGCGAAACAAACGCATACAGCAGTGTTCAGCGGGCCTTGACAAGTAGGCTTCGCCAGAGTACGCATTATAGAGCATTAATAGCGAGGTAATTTAACAAACTTGAAAATTAGGTTGCCTCTGTAAGAAGAAAAACCATTTTCATCCTCGTGAAAATAAATATGCTGTACGGCAGGCATTCGTCAATTTACGAATGGAGTCAAGATTCACTTTCTGTGTGTGTCATCCAAATGCCACTAGTAGTTGATGATTGTATAGTTTTGCAATGACCTTAATTCCGGATTCAGATAATCAATAAATAGCAAAATTTGAAACAAAAATGTTTTGTCAAACAGGGTGCCCCCCAGGTTCCTTTTTTCCGTTCGGTATTTTTAACTCATGTAAACGCCACTACACATGTGCATCTAAATTGGTAATCACGAAATTGCCTGCTCTTTTTATACGCAGGGAGAAACAGCAACATGTCTTCACTTAAAATTAAATGTGATATTAAGAAGCTGCTCACCTTCTGCGAAGAACAGCGCATAATTAAAAACACACATAAAACAAATAAGGCATTTGAGAAGTTCACGAAACAAACAAAAGAACATGAAAGTGGATATAAAAATTTAAGCATTTTGGTGCAAAAGCTTTTGCGACAAAATAAAATTATTTTACATTTTTAAGTCTCATGAAATTTGGGTAAAATGATGAACACCCCAAAGTAAAATCAAGCTATTATCATTGTTTGCAAACGCCATACACCACTAAAAACCCACTTTACTATTTATACCATTGTGCACGTAAAACAGTAGAAAATAACATTTTATGTGCTTGGAAAGTCAATGCTAGACTGTTTCGTAACAGTGGACGATTATTGTGCGAACTTTCTATATAAATAAAACAAACTCAATACTAAGAAAATGCAGTAATATATATATATATATATATATATATATATATGAGTAGCTCTATCTCAATCATCGCAGGCAAAAAGGGTCGAATTTTTAATTTCGCTGAAAAAAATATATGTTATGGCGTCGTCTCTAAAAACGCAGTAGCCACAAACCGCAAGTCCGTCGGATTTTTTGTTCTCGACTTACGAATTTTAAAAGAGGCCGCGGCGGAAAGCAGTGTTTTTCACATCCGTCGTGGGTCGGATGTTTCGCTCGATCTCCCGTCGTGGATTTTCAGTCCACATTATATTAACTTTTTTCAAGCACTCTGTGGGCACAGGTAAAACGCTCTAATACCAAGAAATAATTTTAGGCGTTTTGCTTTTTTTCTGCAAAAATGTCAAAAACGCCCCCTCGGTCAATTGTTGACGAACTTTGACAATTAAATACTGGCGATCTACTTGGGTTACACCAATATTTTTTATGTCTATGGAGAGCCCCAAACACGCTCTTTATATATATTATAAAATTATTTAGCTGTGTTAAATATCCTTAGCGGGACGTTTACGTTAATGTTATGCGAAAACCAAAAAGTACCAAATTTAAGATACGATTTTCTCAAAAAACCCATTTTTTATTTTTTTTATTTTTTGTTAAAATCTAGATATGATAGTTGTCTACTCGAAAAGCAGGTCTAGAAAGTGTATATTTTGTTTGTATGTTCTATATTTAAGCCTCAATATCGGAAAAAGACGTCTTCGTTTTGCAAGACCTAAGTCAGACAAAAAAAGACGTGCGCTTCTATGAATTGTAAAAAAGTTTCCTTGAATTTTCGTCTGCGTTTTGTAATCACTTATAAACGCATTTTGTGGTATTGAATAGTTATTTATGTTTTGAAAAGAGCGGGAAACCACGAGAAACATATCTAATCAAATCAGCAGGCCTAGTAGACCTTCAATATCGAAGAGGCACAGACGTTGTATTTTTTCGATTTATAAAACTTTCACTGTAAACTACCATGACCAGCTATTAGCTGTCATATTACTAAGACATAAGAAATCACCACATCATTGATCTATTATATACCATTCTTTCCGAAACCAAACGCTAGGGTTTGTTCACCGCACATCGCACAGATCACCAGGAAATGGCCTTTCACTTCCGTAATACACAAAAGTGATGACACAAAAACGATCCGAAACACACGGAGAGATTGTCACGGAGAAGGGTAGGGAATAAAAATAAATAAATAAGAATAAAATTACCCAACTCCGATCTTAACGAAAATTGCGGTAAAAAAATAAAAGATTTAGGTTCGAGCGGTGGCAAGGTGATAGGTCCACGCCTGGTGGAGAGTCAGACAAAGAAGTCAACGACACGTAAAGGAAAAAAAAATTAATTAAGACAGAAAAACTCAGCCGCACGCGGCAAGAATAAAAACCAACTCCTCCGGGCATTCCCTAAACGGGACACAACCAAATGCGTGCGAACACGCTCTCTACAGCACCGTCAGGCCGCTACGCCATGAAGAAATAAACCAAACAAGTAAACAATGCTAACAAACAGTTAGTAACGAAACATAAAAAAAAGTTCAGCAGAACCGCACCCGAGAAACAAAGTTCAGCGGAGTGAAGAAACACTCACGAAATAAAATTAAAAAAAAAGTCTTAACTGACCGACGCCGAGTCCAGTCCCACGACACTGAAGCCTGGCAGGATGATGGCGTCCAGATGATGCTCGAATCTATTCTTCACTGTGTTCCGCACATCCGTCGGGGCTGTGCGGAACAAAGTGAAGAACAGTTTCAAGCAGCGGTGCGCCAGAAGGTAACCGAGACGTAACATGCCTCGAGCTTCATATCGTGAGAGGAGCTTTCGAGGTAGCTACTGCATGCAGTTACTCAAACTTTCTCTTTCCCCTTCCCTTTTTCAAAAGCACACGTCAGCCGGCGCTAATTTTTCATCTCGGGAGAAGACCACTCTTCACAAACGGTTATAGTTGACAAGGAGGTTGACTTCGACCCAACTAGTCTCCGGGCAGAATAGACACAAGTATATTTACCAACACGCTCGTTTTTGATGCTAGTCTCCGGGCTTTGCTGTTTTCAAAAGAGATAACCCTTCGGTGCTATCGGATTTCCGCGGAGGGAGATAGAGTACATAAAATTGAAAGAATAAAACACGGAGGACAAGCACAGGACAACCACTTTGCAGAGCACGGCCATTTCTAGGATAGGGCGTTCGAAGCTTGGGCAAATACGCGGTATCGTTTCACGCGTGCACGGATGGCTGGTTTCAAAATTTTCCCACATCCCTAACGAAACCGGCCCATCTTCGTGTGCGTGCCCGCGCCGCCGGTTTTAGCTCGCACGCGGCGTTGTTTTGGCAGGCAGAACTGTTGTTGACCGTCGATATTGTAAGGCCGTGGTGTTCTCATCCTCCCAGGCAACAGTTCCTTTGCTTTCCCTTCTGCAATACTCTGACTGACTGACTCCTCCTGGGTGGCCGTCACTGTTCGCCGCGTCAACGACACATTCGTACCATTTCACTCCTCGTGACACAGGGTGCGCTGCTCGCTTTACTGTCACGGGCCGTCCTACCTAACACAACGAGCGCGAAAGGTCGTGGTCATCTGTTGGTTCCGGAAGGGCGGGACGTTAATATAGGCCAATGAAGGCCCCGAATCAATACGACGTCTGCCGATTTCTATACATTAAAAATTTACGAGCCTGCTGGTCTGTTAAGAAGTGTTGCTTTCTCTTTTGAACTGCTCCAATGTAGCTTGCCGCCTATAATAAAATTTAAATGATCAATAAATATAACAGGGTGGAACTACTGTATTTCATTTTTATGTGGGAGCTTTAAAAAAATGCAAAAATATTTCAAAGTTTGTGAAGACGCGCAATTCGCAAGTCCCTTAAAAGCCGTAAAAACACGTTTTTGTACAATATTCATGCTTAAATATAGAACATACAAACAAAATATACACTTTCTCGACTTGCTTTTCGAGTAGACAACTATCATATCTAAATTTTAACAAAAAATAAAAAAAATAAAAAATGGGTTTTTTGAGAAAATCGATCTTAAAATTGGTACTTTTTGGTTTTCGCATAACATTAACGTAAACGTCCCGCTAAGGATATTTAATACAGCTAAATCATTTTATAATATCTATAAAGAGCGTGTTTGGGGCTCTCCATAGACATAAAAAATATTCATGTAACCCAAGTAGATCGCCAGTATTTAATTGTCAAAGTTCGTCAACAATTGACCGAGGGGGCGTTTTTGACATTTTTGCAGAAAAAAAGCAAAACGCCTAAAATTATTTCATGGTATTAGAGCGTTTTACCTGTGCCCACAGAGTGCTTGAAAAAAGTTAATATAATGTGGACTGAAAATCCACGACGGGAGATCGAGCGAAACATCCGACCCAGGACGGATGTGAAAAACACTGCTTTCCGCCGCGGCCTCTTTTAAAATTCGTAAGTCGAGAACAAAAAATCCGACGGACTTGCGGTTTGCGGCTACTGCGTTTTTAGAGACGACGCCATAACATATATTTTTTTCAGCGAAATTAAAAATTCGACCCTTTTTGCCTGCACGATTTGAGATGAAACCACCCATTATATATATATATATATATATATATATATATATATATATATATATATATATATATATATATATATATATATATATATATACATGATATATATATATACAGGGTGTTTCACGAAAGCTGGACAAATTCAATATTTCAAAACTACGCGTCGCACCAAAAAAAGGCTTGTGTCGTTTTGGT
>JAZHYW010061630.1:0-22263 GCA_037355805.1 Ixodes ricinus
CCCATTATTTACTGCAACAAACCATGAATTGCTGTCGGCGGGCCGGTGTATTCAAATCTGGAACTGTTGATTCTACTGGCCGCCCGACGGGTTTCAGAAAATTAACGAGTACCTGCGAATACGTGACGAGCGGCGACACGTGCATTTGCATGCAGCTACAGCCTGACTCCCACGATACTGTCAGGCATACGTGGGCCGCGTGGATCGCAAGCTGAAATGGTGGACGTCGATACGGAAGGCAAGTAGAATGGGCATTACAGTTCACAATGAACAGTTTACACTTACCTACTTATCCCAAATTCACCTTCAGCAGTTTGAGGCCTGCATTCCTTAGTAATAATAACGTTTGGTTAGTGCCGCTGTCGTTTTGAATGAGCTGACGATTAAAGCAGACAGCATTCGAACGCATGCGCATTAGCGCGCTAGCGTTTACCGTGCGTCCTGCGTCAACAGTCCATTGAAATATGCTGGCGTCTGTTCGCGTTTTTCAGCGCTGTCTGCTCATCTGTTCATATACAACACGACGAATACTGAGCGAATTTATCGGCAGCTCAAAGAGCGCCGCTAACTTGCGCAAATAATGACGCGGTTCATCCGCATGAACGCCGCAGAATGAACGCCAAAACCATAATGAG
The DNA here is from genome assembly GCA_037355805.1 of Ixodes ricinus. NCBI lineage: Eukaryota > Metazoa > Arthropoda > Arachnida > Ixodida > Ixodidae > Ixodes > Ixodes ricinus. The sequence goes on from JAZHYW010061630.1 coordinate 636, forward strand.
ATGCCCTTTCCAGCCGGATGTCGTCGTTTGTATTGGGTTAAAGTGTATGTAGCGGCGATGATCGACGTCGACAAAATCGGAGCTGGAACTGGCCAAGGTGAGTCGGCGATGGTCACTGGCATTCAATGAACATACGCAGGTAATGCCCGAGTCAGCTTACGGTTCCGCATTTATCAGCGCGGGTCAAGTTTGTCTACGTGGCCGTTTTTGTTTGAACGAGCAGACAACAGCAGACAAGTTCGAGCATAACGAGTGACACCAATACCCACTGACAACCTGGCGGTTTTTCTCCGTTCATGTTGAAACAAAACAAATACATCTGACGACCGCGTTACGCGCACATATCGTGGTTTGCGTTCTTCACATGGAGCGAAAATCTCATCTTCACCTTCCACCTTGCACGAGAAGGCAGGTTCGGCTCTTCAAAGAACAGGAATGTACTGCACGGCGACTCATCGCCCAGACCGGAAGCGCCTCGACGCCCACATCGCGGCGTGACGTAGAGAAGGAGTCTGCGTATACCTCTGTCATACACGACAGTTACTGGGAATAGTAAAAGCCTTCTGTAAAGCTCTTGAAATTTTCGAGCGTAATAATAGCCAATTGTACAGTGATACGTCCATATTGAAAAGTAGTCAGAGGCCGCTCTGTTTGACAGTGGAGTTGACGTTCTAGGCGTCTGGAGGCCCGCCATGAACATGACAAATTTAGCCACAGCAGTACCGCTAGCTTAGTAACCTGCCGACTTTTGTAATCTTCGATTTAGTATTGGAAATTATATATCGCAATAACATTTCTTCTCCTCAATCTACACCAAAATATTTTTAGTTCTTTTTTTATTTTGAGAGTAATCTAATTTTTGTTGATGCTAGTTCACGCGTATTTTAGGTACTGAGTACAGTAATAGTGAAACATCCATACGTACGGTAGGTACGAGCAGCCGCGAAGTGGTTTTTCAGGGCGCTAAAGGATCGAGATTATTTTCACAAAGAGGTTGAAAGTTTTTGCAGTGTGTATCAATCTAAAAACTGTTCCGCGGTATATGGAGGAGGCGCTGAAAGCTTTATTACTTAGCCTGCGGAAGAAAAAAAAGGCTTCCCGGCAGCAATGGGAGGCTGCGATGTGCGCTTTGCGCTGCTGTGCGCCGAGAGAACTAGCGCCATGTGAAACATTCTCACTTATGCTCGTAATATTTTGAGCGCGTGCCAAGCCGACTTTCTGCAGTTGAACAGCTTTCAAGAGCGCAAATAGTATCGGCTTCGACCACTGTATTTAATCCAAAATATGAGCGCTAATAATAAGAGAAAATAGTAATAATTTAGCATATTCATGTTTAGAGTGGTCAAATTGCTCATTGTACCACAATTGAAAACGAGCGTGTTATTAAAATCATAAATGTTTCAGTGATTTTTTTATTTTTTTCCGTAAACATTATATCTGTTTTAGACATCGAATCTAGATTGCCATTCGAATGCGGCCGGCATGATATTCGACACATTGTTGTTCGTGTCTGGTAATACAGAAAATTTATGGAACAATATATGTTGAGACTCCTGAATATATGAAAGGGTTTGTCAAATGGTTGGCGTGCCTACCGCAGAGAGAGTGTCTTTATTTATTATACGGAACTATTAATGTCGTTGAATATGCAATTTATAGCTGATAAAGTAAAGCCAAAACTTACTTAAACAAGCACAATACTTCAATACAATTGTTTATTTTATGTACCCAAAACACAATTACGCGTCTTGTTTGATCAAGTGCACACAATATAAAAAGAGCACATAACATGGCACAGCAATAAATGTGCAAATTAAGCATGACTACAAACAGGTATAACCACTCACACAAAAATAAATACAGTTTCCCAACTTTCAGGCGAAAACTGGAAAATCTGTGAGGCCGTCTCAGCAGGATGCGATTCTATTAAATGAAATTTTTAATATTACAGTGGTGAGTTTAGTCATGGATTGAACGTGAAAGACAGTAACATTTCTGGTAATCGCGACAGCGGTATGAAAATCGACAATTCCGAAGATTCATTCAAATTGATGCACCACCCTGCGCAAAAAAAAAGAAAAAGAAAAAAATTCATACTCGGATTTTTTATTGAACAAAATCTAAGTAAAACACTTTAAGAAGAAATTTTAACAAAAAGTGCCTGTCATAAAATGCGTATCATTCTTGCATTCCGATCCACGTTTAAGACTGTACAGTATATGCGTTACAAAAAATTCCAAACATGTGATTTCCAAGGACAACGAACTAAGCACAAAATAAACGAACATATATATATATGTTCAACTTTGAGTTATATGCGATATACCAGCATTATCGCATGTCCAAGAATAAAAAAAGAAACATGAGCATTCAATGATAACGCGCTATCAGCAAGGCACACCGAGACCTTTTCATTACGAAAGGTAGATGTTGATTGGAGCCCTTCCCAAAGTGCAGTAAAATCGCATGGGACAAAACAATGTGCTCAAAGGGAGAACCTTGTTTTGGTAGATGTTTAGAGCAAATTATTTGCCAGCACATTGCAGTGTTACTACTGTGCTTGAAGAGCATTACACAGCAGGAGTACGCACATAGAAATCTTAATATCATCCGCAAATAATATTCAGCTTTTAGACACATGAGCTATAGCCAACAAATATCAGAAATATTATTCAGCTAGGGGTACACCTGAAGTTGAGCAAAATAGTTTAGAGTAGGGACATTCAGGAAATTTTGTAGGACTCGTACAACATGAGCGTCCAGCGAAAAGTTCAGAACAACAACTGCGGCGATAATTTGTGGCAATAGCTCATGACAACTTCATCGAATGCGACATATCAAAATAAATAAGGTGATGCCCCAAGTTCGTAATTAATAGTGCAAAGGGAGGTTATTGTTTTAATTCGATTGTCTCGCGTTAAAAAATTCGAAAATAGTTAATTTTAGAGTATTATTTGTTTATGAATAATTTCATTAACAAGCAGGCGGATACTGACAACTGATGAATCGTCACCATATTGGCATGACACCGCTACATGGGGATATAATTGTATATATTGGCAAAAAATGTAGTTAAAAATCGGTGTGTCAAAAACACCACAAATCTGCAGTTGAATATCTAATTTATTTCCACATTTCGGTTTAAGGGGTTCTATTCTCCTCACTTATCTGTATCTATTTAACTCCTGATAAAATATCTTTACATGAGTTTATTTATGTCAATATTGAAAATTGACCAATTGCGTAGAATCTGCAGTGAAATTTCATGTGCATTGTTATACAGGTAGCGTTTTGTATATTTCCAGGAAATTTCAAGGCGGTGGTTCTACTAAAACATCATCGACTATTTGTAGCGAGAGTACAGTGTTTTGATGAGGTGAGGTAAACAAATTTATCGTTCAAATCTGTATCTATTTTTTAAATAAAAATTATGTTTTTTTTTGAAGGTACATTTTTAATTTATTGGAAGACAGTCCGGGAAATTGAGTTGGAGCAGTGTTTTGGAACAAAAAGGCATCGTGCTTAACTGAAGTAAATGTTTATTGCGAGATTAACGACATAGCAAATATTCAGTTTTAATTATGAAGGTAGGCTTATACATTCCCACAACCTCCCCAAATGCGTAGTAGAGGCGACACGAAATTTTTAGTTGCACAATATTTGAGAGATGATATCCATCCATTTGTACTTGAGGGATCGAACAGCATTAATTGATTCGATTGGAATATTTGATAACACTAGGTCAAGAACATCCTCTTCTGACCTAGCCTAAAAGAACAAGAATGACCCACAGAATTACCCCTTCCACAAAAATATTTCGTGGATTTGTTTAGGCGATAGCCACCTCGACAATAAAAAGAAATAAAAAAAAGAAACGGGGACACGTGTTTCTTTGAGTAATAGTTTTCCTAACTTTTGAATTAAAAATGTTATGATGCATTTCTATATTTTTACGTACCAATTGTATCTTCAAATAAAGAATATTTTCTTGAAGATACAATTTAGTACGTAAAGTATAGAAATGCATCATAGCATTTTTAATTCAAAAGTTAGGAATGTTACTCAAAGAAACATGTGTCCCCGTTTCTTTTTTTTATTTCTCTTTTTTATTGTCGGAGTAGAATGCAACGCGCTCAAAAAACTCATCCACGAGTGCACATGTGGAAAGGGTAATTCTATGTAAGAATCATTCTTGTTCTTTTAGGCTAGGTCAAGAAGAAGAATGTTCTTGACCTAGTGTTATCAAATATTCCAATCGAATCAATTAATACTGTTTCGATCCCTCTAGTACAAATGGATGGATATCATCCTCTCAATGTTCAAATACGGCTTCCAAGAGAGTTTCAGGTATTAAATAGACCCTCTGCTTACTGTTACCCCAAAGGAGGTTATTTGGGAATGTATAAATACCTTCATAATTAAAACTGGAACGCTGTTCTTGTAATAGATGAAACCAATCTCGCAATAGAAGCGTTTACTTCAGTTGTGCAAGACGCGATTAGCATTTTTGTTCCAAAACGCCTTTCTCAACTTTCAATTTCCCCGGACTGGTCTTCCAATAAATTAAAAATGTACCTTCAAAAAAAAAAACATAATTTTTATTTAAAAAAATAGGCTCTAGTTTTTGGTACATTAAATTTTGTGTATATCGTCCTCTTCATCAAAACACTGTACTCTCGCTACAAACAGTTACATCTCGATGATGTCGAGCGCAGTCGGAACCGCCGCCTCGAAATTTCCTGGAAGTGTGCAAAGCAGCACGCTCGTAACAATACACATGAAATTTCACTGCGGGATTGTTTTAATGGAAACATTAAGTATTTCTCGTCCCCACCGGAGGTGGCAGATCGTTTCGCATACTATTTTAGTCAATGCTACACAGTTGGTCAGCCAATTTTTCAGCCTATTGACATAGAGAAGTAAACTCGCCAGGGTGTTTTATCGGGTGTTAGAGTAGATACGGATGAAATTGGGGAAGGAATAAGAACCCTTAAACCGAAGGTATCTACTGTGGAGTAGATTGTATTCCGAGCTTTATAACCAAAGGTTGTGGTGACTTGTTCGCACCGATTTTGAAACACATTTTCAACTTGTCACTTCGCTCTGGTGTGTCCCATCGTTATGGAAGAAAGCGGTTGTCGTGCCAATATGAAAGGGAGGCGATTCATCAGTTGTCAGTAATTATCGGCCTGCTTCTTTATTGTGTGGCTTTTCTAAGGTGTTCGAGAAAGTTATTCATAAACAAATAACTCATTACTTTCCTAAAAAAAAATTAACTATTTCGGAGCACGGGCTTTATTACGAGACGGTCAGTTGAAACCAACTTGTGCTCCCTTTTACATTTCGCTGCACCAATTGTTACGAACAGGGCACAGGTAGATGTTATTTATTTTGATATGTCTAAAGCATTCGATGAAGTTGATCATGAGCTATTGCTCCACAAATTATCGTTATACGGTTGTTGTTCTGAACTACTTTCGCTGGTTTCAAAGCTCATGTTGTACGAATCATGTTCGAATTTCTAGTGTCCCTTCTAAACTATTTTACTCAACTTCAGGTGTACCCCAGAAGTCTATTCTTGGGCCTCTTCTGTTTCTGATATTTGTTAACGGTATAGCCTCATGTGTCTAAAAAAGCTGAGCTCCTACTGTTTGCGGATGATATTAAGATTTCTATGTGCGTTGCTACTCCTCTTGATTGTAATGCTCTTCAGCACGAAGTGAATAACACACTGCAATGGTCTTTGGCAAATAATTTGCTCCTAAATCCTACCAAAACTAAGGTTCTTCCCTTTGAGCATACGGCAGACTGTTATGCATTTTACTTACACTTTGGGAGGAACTCCAATCGAACGCGTGACTGTAATGAAAGGTCTCGGTGTGTGCCTTGATAGCGCGTTATCATTGCAATGCTCATGTTTCTTTTTATTCTTGGACATGCGATGAAAACTCTTGGTATTGTATATCGTATAACTCAAAAGTTGAGACGCCCTGCTTGTATGATTCGTTTATTTTGTGCTTTAGTTCGTTGTCGGCTTGAATTTGCCTCTGTGGTTTGGAATTTTGTAACACGTATACGTACACAGTCTTTAAGCATTGAATCAGTGCAAAAAAGAATGATACGCATTTTATGACAGGCACTTTCAGCGTCGCTTTTATGGTGATTAGGAATTTCTTCTTAAAGCGTTTTACTTAGGTTTTTGTTCAATAAAAAATCCGAGCGTAATTCTTTTTTCTTTTTCTTTTTTTTGCACAGGGTGGTAAATGGTTGGACTGAATCTTCGGAATTCTGTCGATTTTCATGTTCCTTGTCGCGTTACCAGAAATGTTACTGTCTTTCACGTTCAATCCATGACTAAACTCTCACCACTGTCCCGTATTAAAATTTCATTTAATAGAATCGCATCCTCTAGCTTGGACATTTTCACAGATTTCTCCAGTTTTTCGCCGGAACTTGGCAAGTCTAGTTGAAAGTTGAAACTGTATTACATTTTGTGTGAAGTGTGCCACCTGTTTGTAGTCATGCTAATTTGCACATTTGATGCTGTGCGCGTGTTGTGTTTCTTCTTTTTATATTGTGTGCGCCAGTGTAAAGACCCGCGTAATTGTGTTTGGGCAATATAAAATAAACAATTGTATTATTAGTATTATCTTTGTTTAAAGTAAGTTTTGACTTTGCACAGTTTCCATCAGCTATAAATTTACTTGCCTTCTTCCTTCAACGACATTAATAGTTTCCGTATAATAAAATAAAGACGCTTTCACCACCTCTTCTTGCGACAGAATATTGCACGCCAACCATTTGACAAACCAGGTTACATCTGTTTCCGTATATTCAGGAATCTCAACGCCTGTTCCATAAACCTCTGTAATACCAGACACGAACAGCAATGTGTCGAATATCATGCCGGCCGCGTCAGGGAACTCCGAGAGTAGCCCGATCTAGATTCGATGTCCAAAACGGATATAGTGTTTACGGGGGGAAAAATAAGAAAAAAATCACTGAAGCATTTGTGATTTTATTAACACGCTCGTTTTCAATTATTAGAGCTGTGAACAGAATTTGACTGCGCCAAACGTGGACTCGCTAAGGGTGAGTACTATTTTTCTCGTTATTGTTAGCGCTCCTCTTTGGATGGATGTCGTAGTGGTCGAAGCCGGCTTGAGTCTGCGCTTGCCGCTCTTGAAGCTGTTCCCAGCTGCAGGAGAATACTCAACTCGCAGCACGCGGCTCTAAAGTATTACGAGCATAAGTGAGAATGTTTCACATGGCGCTAGTTCTCTCGGCATTATCAGCTGGCGCAAAAGCACCTTGACGTCGCAGCCTCCATTGCTGCCGGGGAGCGCTTTTTTTTTTTTTTCTTCCACGAATACAAGGGTAACAAAAGAAGCTTTTCCCGGCACTGCTCCTCCACTATACCGCGGAGCACAGATTGATACACACTGCAAAGAAACTTTCAACCTTAATGCTGTGAAAAAATAATCTCGATCGCTGGCGCCCTGAAAAGCCACTTCGCGGAAGCCCGAGCCGCTCGTCCGCCTACCGGCCGGTGACGTTCGCGGGAAGGGAAAAAGTATGGATGTTTCACTGGTGCCAGTACTAGTAGAAGGTCGCTGCCTAAAACACGCGTGGTTGGCGTAACTTAAAAAAATTGAATTACTTCTCAAAATAAAAAAAAAATTTAAAAATATTTTGGTTATTAGTTGAGAAAGAAATGTTGATGCGGTCTGCCAATTTCCAGCTAAATCGAAGATTACAAAAAAAGTCGGCGGAGTTCCCCCTTAAAGCTAGCAGTACTGCTGTGGCTAAATTTGTCATGTTCATGGCGGACACTCCAGACGCCCGCTAGAACTGATCAACTCCCGCTGTCAAAGCAAACGTGCACCACAGTTGCTTTTCAAGTATGGACGTATCCTTTATTTTTTTAATTATTTATTGATACCCTTCAGGGTTCAAAGGCTTTTACAGAAGGCTTTTACGCGAATATTCAATGGCTGTCGTGTCTGTGACGAAGGTATACACGAACTCAACTCTCCTACGTCACGCCGCGGTGGTGGCGCGTCGGGCGCACTTCCGGTCTGGGGCGGTGGGCAGAAGTCGCCGTGCAAGACATGCATTCCTGTGTTCTTTTGAAAGAAACCAGACAAAAAACCTGCCTTCTCGTCAAAATGCTGCGACGGGGGCTGTACCAAGAGAGTCTGGAAAGGTTTGAAGATCAGTTTTCATGTGTTTCTGCCACCTCCATTCGTCCGGGAACGTGGATAGTAGCCGTGAAAAGGGCAAACCAGACGCTGTCGAACTACGATTGCTTGTGCGGGCAACACTTTGTGGTCGCCAGATGTATTTGTTTTGTTTCAACATGAACGAGAGAAAACCGCCAAGTTGTCCGGACCACCCACGGGTTCAGTGCGTCTTCAAATTCACACGGCCGCCTGATCGTTCGAACTTTCGTCTGCTCTTTCAGACTTGTCTGCTTTTTGTCGTCTGCTCGTTCAAACAAAAGCGGCCCGTAGACCAAACTTTGACCCGGTGATTGCAATAAGAAGTAATTGCAGGCCTCAAAAAACTTAAGTAGGCTCGGTGCAAACAGTAGATACAAGATGTTGATCATTGGTACCAGTGGCCATCACCGACTCGTTACGCTTGGTCAGTTCCCGCTTCCGATTTTCAGTATCGACGTCGATCATCGCCGCTACCTTCTACACTTTAGCAACACAAGCGACGTCGCGACCGAAAATAGCTAGAAGAATCTCATTATGGTTTTGGCGTCCATTCTGCGGCGTTCATGCGAATGAATCGCCGCACGTCAAATTATTTACGCAAAGTTTAGCGGCGTAACGAGCCTTGATAAATTCGCTGAGGCGATTAAAGTGGTAAGACATTGCTATGAGGACGTAGAATCGACAATTCCAACGCGAAAAAGAGTATGCAGACTCACACAGACGCCGACAACGTGACATTCCAATGGTTTGTTGACGCGGGACGCGGTGCTTCTTGCCCGCACTTCATTGCGCATGCGTTCGAACTGTCGTCTGCTCTTTCAAACTTGTCTGCTTTTTGTCGTCAGCTCGTTCAAACGACAGCGGCCCGTAAACCAAACGTTGACCCGGTAATTGCGATAAGAACTAAGTGCAGGCTTCAAAACACTTTTGAAGGTTGGTTGGGGTAAGTAGGCTAAGTGTAAACAAAAGATACAAGAAGATGTTGTTCATTGTTACCAGTGGCCATCAGCGACTTGTAATGCCCGATTCTACTTGCGGTTTTCAGTATCGACGTCCACCATTTCAGCTACGGTCCACGCTTTTGCAGCCCGAGCGACGTCGCGACTGAAAATAGCGAGCAGAATCTCATCGTGGGAGTCAGGCTGTAGCGCCCATTCTGCGGCGTCCACGTGAAATGAATCGCCGCTCGTCACATTATTCACGCAAAGTTTTGCCTCGTTAATTTTGCTGAAGCCGCTCAAGTAGTCAGAGATTGTTAGGAGGACGTAGAATCAACAATTCCAACGCGAAAAAGAGCACGGGGACTCCCACCGACGCCGACAACAACGCAATTCAATGGTTTGTTTATGGGCGACGGCGGGCTTCTTGCCCACCGTCCACCGCGCATGCGCGGCGCCGGTGGCGTCCGCTAGGGGCGCTCCGGTTTGTTTGTAAACATGAGTTGGTGTATTAGAACAGTATTGGCGAGATTCTCCTTTTCTATACCCGTTTTCACCTCAAGAAAACAGTAAGTTTTGCGCATTGTTCATACGCCGCGAGAAATGGTTCTCGCCAGATTTGGTTGTCGGAGGCACAGTCGATGCTTTTTGGCGTTTGAAACGTGTACTCCTTGATAAGATAATGTGTATCCACTCCAAAATGCTACTAAATATATCTTAAATCTACACCTAAACGTGAAAATTAGTAATCATCCGCGAGAAGCCGGACTTTTTTCCTACGGTTCTTGAGGTGAAAACAGGTATAATTGCCGCATTCGATTAAGCCTGAATAACTACTAAACCTGACTCCACACACACACACACACACAAAAAAAGGAAAGGGCTATTTAGGAGAGCCGAGAAATGGAACTAGTTGTCTGCCCTGGTTTTATAAAGCATCGCGTAATAACTTATAAATAAAAACAAAAAACTATATATATATATATATATATATATATATATATATATTACTGCTAATTAGAAGTAGACTGATAAACCTTTCTTGGAAAAGTATTCACATTTACCCCACGCGTCGGACCTAGTGTTTGGATAGAGATTGTTGCGCTCCAAAACAAACTACGGCACGCAAATTACGACATCATACCGAAATTACTCAACGTGTATATAGCTAAAAAAATCAAATAAAGCAAACTGAAAAAAAAAAATTCGATTACTTTTTTTGCATATGATAGCGAGCATTACGCTTTGTTTCGCACGAAATACGAGCGCAGCCGACGGTTTGAAGTACGGCCTCTGGGCGCCGCCATCTTGCTGCTAGAGTGGGTCGATCGTCTGATAGTCAAGCAATGCTGAGGCGTACCCATGGCCTCAATAAAGCTTGACTATCAGACGATCTACGCACACCAGCAGCAAGATGGCGGCACCCAGAGGCCGTACCTGCAAACGACTATAGACCTTCGTGTGCTCTCGTCCCCAGCCACCGAATAGGCGTATCCGGTATGGGCGACGAAACAATAATAAAACGTTTCAACCTGTAACCAGTATAAACTAGAGCGGAGCCAAGACGAGGATGTGTGACGGTTACGCTTATATCATAAATCTCTTCTATTGGCGTGGCTCGGCAAAACAATGTTTTCGCCCATACTGGAAGTGACGACAATTCAAGATGGCGGTGCCCTTGTGGAAAAGGTCTATAGGTAATGTCGGTCAAGCTGCGTCCGCAAGCTACAGCTGTTTGTTTTATCGCCACCTAACATGGACGCGTTCATAAGACTCGCTGCAAGTTCAACCGTGTTGTTTTTGGTTTCGGTTTCCATGCAAGTACGGTGAACAGGCTTTATCCGTCTCAAGAAGAGGGACTTGGCAGACTCTCGTTGGCCAGTGGATCAAGAGAGGCACTTTACCCAACCCACTGCATCCACGTTTTAAAATTCGCGTTCCGAAAGTGCACTTTTCCGGTTCAAATCGCCGCGCTAAGCCGTCGTTGTGGACCGTGCCGCCACCTCTTGGTCAGGCTGTGCACTGCCAAGGAATGCGGGCATTCAGGGCCGTGAAGGATTTCTGCGTTGGCAACGGCTTTGATTGCTCTCGTACGCCGAGTCGCCCTATTCGGTTTATTCTTTCGGATTCCTACGTAAATACTCCAGCAGTGAGGCGTGCCAGCTATTTAGGTTGCGATTCCCGCGAAGCCCTGCAAACTGCAGCGCCATTTGGCATCGGCACTGACCAACGTTCCGCGAGTTCCAAGCCAAGTCGCCAACCAGTTACCAAGCCTTGTTTGTTTTGTGTGTGTGTGTGTGTGTTTGCGTAATGTAGTTGTTCGTCGTGTGTGCGTCGGATTTATTCTCCACTTTTTGTTCCAACGGCAACGAGACGGATATCGGAACGGACGTGACCGACCAGCGTATGCGGAAGCGGTACGCTTACGGCTGCTGCTTGTTTTATTTTATTTTTTTCGGAAAATGTACGCAGACGTGTTGCGTCGCCAATAAGATGTGATCATACCATCGTGAAACACTGGCAGACCGGGTTTAGGTGCGCGTTACTTGATAGGAGATCTGATGGAACAGAGTAGTGACTACTTCACTCTTATCTTTGTGGCATTACAAAATAATAAAACAATTGACTCATACTCAAAACTCGGTGCCCATATCATGGCGTCAATAAAGTAAGATGGAAGAAAGGCAGGAAATCTGACATAAAATGGGCTTTCGACGTTTAAACAAGAAATGATGGACACACAAATGGCGTCTCATCGCGGCAGAACGGGATCGTATCTACACCACTGAAGTCAGTAGCCCACAGAGGCAAATAACCGAAAAGTAATGCATAATTGCAATGCATTACTTTTTTTGAGCTCTAGTAATTCTAAGTGTAAGTAACTACTTTTGGAACACGGTAGTTGTAATTGTAATTAAATCACAGTTCAGAAGTAATTGACCCAAGTATGACGCCACAAGTCGCGCGAGCGAGCGCTCTCCACGTGTGACTGCAGATGGAATGTGTATCTTCCTAACTTTCACGCAGCGCGAAGGCTCATTCGAGCGACGTCTGAACAAAATCCAATAGAATTCGGGAAAAAAAAAATAAAACGCTCGATATACGCACGAGATCGTGCACCTTGACCGGAAGTGGCAATACGCACGAAGCGGAGAGCTCATGTCGGACGGCGCGTGTATCACTGGAGAGCCTGCTAGCCGCCACCCCACACCCGCTGCGTTCATACCGTTTCACGGCGACAGTCTGCGGCTGCTAATTACAAAACTATTAACCCACTTGGCTTCGTCGTACACGCCGCTTCGTGGCGTCCAGCCGGCAACCCGAGCCCTCCAGAAAAGGAGTCCCATTCCATTTAGTTCAGCGAAGTTTCGTCGACGATATTTCTGTTTTTCAGCAATTGTAAATTGTAAAAAAAAAAATAAAAAAAAAAACTGATATCGTAGAATACCGCCAAATGCTCGACAACAGAAAAGAAAATGTTCGGAAAAAAAGAGAATGCCCGCTGAGGATCGAACCTGGGTCCGCTGCGTATGGCACATACAGCTTTCCACCAAGCAACGCTACAGCTTACGGAAAAGCTCGTTCTGACAATTTGTCTTATACGAGACCCAACGGAGTTTCACGTCATGCGTCATAGCCATTTTCCGGTCGAGGTGCACGACGTCGTATTTATAGCATTGTAGTGAGTTCCAGGTTAAGAAAAGTTTTCGAGGGAAAGGAGGGCAGGGGAGGGAAGAAGTAGGCGGAGTGCTGGAGAGGGAAGGAAGAAACATCCTCCTCTCTTCAGCAATTTGTTTGCTTCCTCCTCCTGCAGCCAGAAATCTTTTTCTTAACCTGTCACTGACTGTAGTTATTGACGAAAGGGGTTCACCTGCATTATCACGTCCATGTTTTGTTCAGGACAACGGGCCATTGTAATTTTGGGTCACGACAAAAGCCACTCTTCTAGTGCACACTTTGCGCTTCAGTTTGGAAGAAGTCCTTCCCATTCTTCCGCTCCACGGTCCACCCCGCGGCAGCCGCAGAGTGGAGCGAGCGGTGGAATGGGATGGGAAAAAACGAGCTTTCCAGAGACGACGTCAACGATTTCACCGATTATAAAGTATCGACGTTGATCAACAGCAGCATGCATTTAGGACAAGGGCGAAAATGTCCAAAGCTGAAAATATCATTCCATACATATGAGTTTTTGTGAATTTAGTGCAGGTTTATGTCCGAATATTTGTTTTATATTAAATTCTGAAAGAAAAAAAAAGATATTGGGTACTGCAGCACACGTAACGTTTTATTATTTTCAGAGAATCGGGAATCTATCATAAATGAACTATTTTCTACAAAAATTTAACTCCGAATGTAGTTTTTTTTTCCCTCCGAGCTAACAATACTGATTGTCATTCTTCACTGACTGGTTTAGGCGTACCACATGTTCAGGCGCACCTTCTCGAGTTCGTTTAGGCGTACCTGGGCCCCTTACGTTTTCTCATCTACAGGGTGTCACAAAAATAAATAAAGGCGCACCTTCTCGAGTTCGTTTAGGCGTACCTGGGCCCCTTACGTTTTCTCATCTACAGGGTGTCACAAAAATAAATAGTACAGGTTTTTTTCCCCGCAAAAATAAACTAGGCATCGCCAAACGCTCATTCTCCGCCCAAAGTGGCCCGGTAAGTCACGGCCAGATGCGAAAATTTCAGCCCGATCCGATACCTTATTCAAAAGTTATAAGTGATTTTCTGAAAATTTCAATGGGAAAATGGAGCCCATTTTTGCCCGTTTTCGGTTTCTGGTGCCGTAGAGCCCCATGTATCTGAAAACTCCGTCGGCGTCATTTTCCATTGAAATTTTCAGAAAATCATTTATAACCTTGATTAAGTTATCGGATCGGGCAACTTTGTTGCGTCTGCGATGATCTCTGGCGCTACAGGCGCGGAGAATGAGCGTTTGGCGATGCCTAGTTTACGCGGTAAACACAACCCTGTAATTTTTTGTGACACTTTGTACATATGTGCCAGCTCAGCTGCCTTTTGTCCATCTTTTGCCGGAGCAAACAAACCGGAGCTGCAGTATGTTTGTAAACATGATTTGGTGTCGGCAGCAGACGTACGATCGATCCCAGCCAATCAGAGTTGTCCCACCCCGCAACCGTGTCGCACGTAATGACGCGCCCCGCCCGTTTCGAAGGTCACGCGACGCTCGCACCCCGTTGGCTTGGCACCTTGGATGTCTCGCCGCGTCCTCGACGTTCCATTGCAAGGTGAAAGGGAGGATAGTATGCACACCTTTCGTTCACTCTCGGCCCCAGCCACCTGGTGGACATGTACGGTATGGGCGACCAAAAAGAATGGAAAGATTTCAACCTGGAAATAGTATGACAATAGTGGTGAAGCAAAACGAGAATGGGTGACAGTTACGCTTATATCCTGAATGAGGAAGTTTGTGAAGTCGATTGCCGCTGCTGCTCCGCAACGTTCTCCGCAACCCACGGCACTCTGCAACAGTCTTGCACGCGTTACTGAAAAAAGTAACCAATTACAATTACTTATTGGAAAATGTAACTGATTACAGTAATCAATAACTGCATCAGAACAGTGATTGAAAAATTACCAGAAAGTAATTGAATAATTTTCACGTTACTTTTTATTTTATTTTTTCATTGAAGAAATGCATATGAACGTTCAAGGTGGTTGCATTTCGTTTCTTTGTCATTCACATCTTGTTGCGCTTCAACAGCAGTTGTCGTTCGAAGTTCTCGTCAGCCGTCTTACCCACGTTTCCTGGTGAAGATATCTGCCGTGACGCTGAAGGCCCTCTCGACGGATGCGCTTGAGGGAAGAAGAGCGGTGTTGTGCACACAAACCCTTCGCGTACCAGTTCGTGGTTGCGCAGTGCTTCGACGGATGCTTCGAGTCCTCTAGGAAGCGAAGCGCTTCCTAGAGGACCCGGAATTTCAGAATGATTTTCCATGGCCCCGAAATCCCGAAGGTTCGCGCGCTTCGGGATCTCGGAGGCCATGGGTTTCCACGTGTTGAGTGGGGTTTGTTTTTGGTGCCTTATAGATTTGTTCCGTTGTTTATGTACTTGCGTACTGCCTTTTGATTACTGACTTTTCGTGTACGCGCCTGGTCTTGTGATGGTGCCTACGTGCGTGCTTCGTCTTGTTTTCACTGATCTCGTGAACTTCGTTCGAAATGTGTTTTGTCTTGTTTATGCGCTTGTTTTTGTCATGCGCATGTTTGCTTTGGGCTCCGAGTTTTTTAGTGGTGCTATGAAGTAGAAGTAGAAGTAAAGACTCGTTTACTATACGCGACAAACTTTTTTCGCGTATTAAACGGAGTCTTTTTACTTGTACCTTCAATTAGTGAAATAACGGTTTATTAACCAACTGACATAAAGTTAAGTCTTGGAATTCCACTCGAGTCTGTCCCATACATCATCGCTCAAAAAAAAAAAAGTATATTCTTACACCCTTGTTCATATACGACACCCCAAAACTTCAGTCGAACCTACAGACGTGCACTGACGTTGAACCGACACTACCAAATTTCACGAGCGGCTTGATAAGCGAGTTGTATGATTACTAAATTAGCTGATTTAAATGTGACTGACCGCAAAGAAAGTTATCGGGGTTTTCTTGGCTCTACTGCAAAGCCTCTGTGTTGTTGTTTTCCCCGTAGATACATACTTTAGCTGTTTAATATGTTAAATCGCACCCTTTTCAACCCTCTCGCCAAAGTTGGGGCTGTCAATTAGACGTGCAGCGCGCTGAACGTCGAACTGAAATTTTGGGGTGTCGTATATGTAACAAAAATGTAATAAATAAACATATATATATATATATATATATATATATATATATATATATATATATATATATATATATATATATATATATATATATAAATCGTCTGCTTCTTTCGCAACTCCTGCGGAAGAAGCGGACGACTTGCTCTCCGAATAGGCGTCTGCCACATCATCATCCACCACCGCTGCGGGGACACCGCCAGGATCGCTGTCGGAGGGAACATGGCGCTTATATGATTTTGTCACGCGGAAATCGAGGGACCACTTTTGGGGGACACGGTAAACACACCGGTCGGAGGCCTCTAGGCACCCACCATAAAACCTCAGCGCTGCCAGGTTTCAGAGCGTACTAAGCCCCCGGCGACTCCCTCCCCCATCTCCCGAACACTTCCCGACGATCGTTTGTCCTGGCCACGAGCCAGAGCGGAATCCGAAAGCATTTCCGGGTCACTATCTGTCACGACCCACCTGACTGCTCGTTTCTGGTGCTAATATTTGACGCTGGTTATAAATTAACGGATTAAGAGCTTATTAAATTCACAGTTTCTCAATCAATCATCCTTATTATTTTTTTAGTTTTTCTGTAAAAGCCACTGCACTGAAACGAAAACAAATTCCTGTTCTGGCTTTTATTAACATTTTGGGTTTATTGGTGAAAGTTTCCAGACCATTTCGTGGGCTCTTTTAAATCCCGAAATAACCGACATGATCACATTTACAGGCCGCCCCACACACAGAGTAGGAAGAAAATTGGGAAGATCTTGCTTAGGAATAAGTCGCTTTAGATAAAACTGTTTCTTTAGCAGAATATGGGAGAAACTCATTTCCAAGACTTCTCAGAATGCATAATCGGAGAATACACTTTGGGGAAAAAATAAGCTCTGGCGACTTTCCCTGCCGTGCCGTCCTCCTGGCCACATCTCCAGCGAGGTGCCCCGAGCATAGCCCACGGACAGGAGTCGCTACAAGAGCGGGCGGCAGCCTCCTCCACAGCCGTAAGGAGGTCCAAGTTTGATAGTTAGCGCGGGTGGAAGGCTCCACGGTCGAGGGGGTACAGGTTGGTCATCAGAGGAAGGGCGATGGTCAAGGCTTGGTGGTGTCCACGAGCCGAGACCTCTGCAGTTTTCTGGCGTCTGCTTATATTGAGTTTAGCGGCATTCTGGGGCCATCTAGGCAACTAATCCAAGAGGGTTTGCTTAGGCACCAATGATAAGGTCCAGAGCGCAAAGCGGGGAGGCACACTTACGGTTATAAAAGCTTATCTATGCTAAAATGCGCGGTCGCCAGAACATCGAACTCCCATCCCGCGTGAGGCGCTTCGATCGCTGCAGCGCCTTAGGGACCGAAAGGGGGAGAGCTTTTACAATTTGATGGCGGACAGCGCAGATCGGTTGCTCATGCGAATGCGTGCGTCGCCGCATGGTGAGGAGGATGGCCGGGGGGGGGGGGGTAGAGGAGATTGAGCCAAGTAGGGAGCCGCTTGCGGACGATCGACGACGCTTTTGCCTCCTTCTCGGAGCCTTCTACCGCAAACACGGCCCGTAAACCACGTGACCCCCGATTGAGCAGCTGCAGGGACACTTCAAACCCAGACACGCTTCTGCGCCCTGGGATCCGGGCTATCGGAATCGACCCATTTTGTTGTCGAAGGGTTGGATTCAGGGAGGTTATTCCGAACCTGCACGGCGTGAGCAGATAAACAATCACCGACCTCGGCCGTTTGCGTTTGGAGTGTCGCCTGTCGCGTGATATTCAGGCTGCCGACAGAGGTTTCCTTTTCGCGCATATTACTATAGAGATGTGGGAAAACAGCTTTGAAACGAATAGCTAGGGCTCCGTGTTTTCGGAGTTTTATTTTTCGTGAAATTCGGAGGGTGTTTTTCGGAGTTTATTTTTTAGCGAAAATTCGGTGTTTATCGGAGTTTATTCTTCGTAAATCCCTAATTCTCCGAAATTCGGAGATTAATTTTGCAGTGTTTCCTATTAAAAAATAATAAATAATAACCGGGTGCAAACGTATGCCAGATAAAAAATAAAACGCGCTTGTATCAATTAAGATTTCTTCAGTTGAATTTGGCGTTGGTGTCATTGGCAATAGTAATTTGTCCCACAACAAAAGTCGCACACAAGTGTGGCTTCGATAAACGTCGATACCTTAAAATCAATAAACTGCCGGAGGTAGCCGCAAGGAAGCTCGTAGTCATCCCATCAATCTATCCCGCGGCTGTGCGAGGTGGAGTGGTTAAGGGTGTAATAGAGAAGTTTCAACTGCCCCTCTTCACTATTTTATACAATCTCTATGGTCCATAGCTTTCACTGTTACCCCCAGAAACATACCCTCTCCTTTCTCTAAATCCCAAATCCCATGGTCCAAACTGGAAACCAAAAGAGTGGCTTTTGTCGTGACATGAATGGCACGATGACCTCTTTCCCTGAACCAACCTTGACGAGACAAGTCGTAAGACCCCCACTTGAAAATGGTCCGAGGCTTAAAGGGGCCCTGCAATGCATTTTTTACTCATTTTTAATTTGCACCAAACCTGAGCGCACTGAACGTAGTAACTTAATGACACTTTTCTTTTCTCGAATTTCGATCTATTTTAGAAGTTATAGGCAAATTAAAGTTACAAAAATAAGCAAAAAATAACCTCCTTCATGACGTCCTTGGTTGCTTGAGTGGCCGTGAACTAGACGAGGGGTGGTGAGCTGAGCGAGCGCTCACGGCTGCCGTACTCCGTGTCGACGGCGCGAGAGGGCGCCACTAAAGCGTGTTCTGGATAGGCTGTATGTAGCAGGCAGCTAGAGCGGCTCTCATTGCATTTGCTGCGCGATTAAACACAAATTCGGCATGACACTTCATTGGCCACAAACGACAGCAAACACGGGGTAAAGATCAGTTCAGAATGGGAGCCACTTCGCGCTGCCATACCGCGAAACGGCCAAACCGCAAGACAAAGCTGCTCACTGAAGGCCTTGGGAACGCTCAGAGCCAGCCGGGTCCTTCGGTCCCTACGGCCGCAGCGCCGCCGCGTACATCCGGGACCTTTCCGTGTCGGTGCCTGATCCCACTACTCCTTTCTAGTAGGCGCCGCCTTTTCCACCGATTGGTGGCGGGTATGTCGACGGATCATTTCTTGTTTCCGTACTTTATAAACTGCATTTGTTTCTTTTCTGATCTCAAATACTGAACAAAAACTACTTTTATACATAATTGAAACGGTTCGCGGAACTTATATTTTGTATTTCGACTAAAAAGAAGCTTTTAGCGGCTCTGACCAGTAGTAAGCCCAGGACCTAAGACGTCACATTACGCGCGCTTTCGGTACCGCGGGTCGCCCCCGTCGGTGGAGGAGGTTTCCGCGTCGTCCGGTTAAAATATGACGCACTGATATTTAGTTACTCTCTCCGTGCCCGCTGGCTTGCCCCAACCCCAAGGGACGTGGAAACCGCAAAAAAGGTAGACGCTTAATTATGATTGCAGGACCCCTTTAAAAGATAATTATGCTGTCATTTTCCCAGGACCGTTAATCCTGCGCTGTCCAAATTGTAAAAAAAGACTTTGTTTTTGTTGTTTAGGGGGGGGGGGGGGGGATGGCATGGGCACATAACAATTCGGAGTTTATCGGATAAATCCGAATTGACAAAATTTTACCGGTGGGTGTTTTTCGGAGTTTTTCGGATTTATCCGAAAACACGGAGCTCTACGAATAGCTCAGTGTCATTCCTAGACTTAACACTGTTTTAGGAAACGGGTTGTCGTGGCTTTCCTTTTCTGTGAAAGGTTATGAATGTCGCAAACCCTTATCAATAGACCCATTTCGGAAAACTGCCCTCTGTAGGCGGCTATACTTCGTTCCACCTTCAGTCCGAGCGCAGTGAACGCCACGAACTATCCCAGCCGATCCAGCGCCGGGAGAAAATCACGTGACCTGCCGGTTGGTGGAGCGACACAGGAGACTCAAGGTCGCATGACACTCTCTCAACGCTGGATTGGCTGGAATGGCTCCTAGCGTCCGCTGCGCTCGGACGGAAGGTGAAACGGAGTATAGGAAATCCCTGCACAATGGCGAACTAAAATCGCAACGTCACGGCAGCCTTTATGCGTTCCGTTGGATTAAAAAAAAGACAAAAGGCAAAACACACCCACGCAGAGAAAAAAATAAGGCGCTGAGTGCAGTGACGTTGCACTTTCTGACGCCATTTGATTGGGCCCGTCGGCTCCCAGCGTTGGCCGGGCAAGCTCCGAAGTTTGCTATCTTATGGGATGACTTGCACGTTCCACACGATGTCAGTGGTTCCGCCATTGGCTACGTTTACATGGATGCGACCAGCGGCGCATCGGATCCAGTTAGCGAATCGGATCCGCTTCAACCACTACGTTTACATGGATTCGGATCAACCAGTAGCGGCACCTCGTGTCGAAGGATCACAACGCAAACCTCGCGACCTTCAGATTGTTCCCGAGGTGTCCGGTTTGTCTAGCGGCATGCTTCTGTCCAAGCTCCGTGATCCCGCCAGCTCCGAGCACTCGAGATTCGATCCGGTAGCATGGAGAAGTCTAGCATTCGGATTGACCATCTCAAACCACCCCCGTCCCAGCGGATCGGATCGGATCCGATCCGATCTGATCCGAGTTGTTTACATGGACCGATTCGATTCGTTAACTGGATCCGATGCGCTGCAGTCACACATCCACGTAAATGTAGCCTATGTGGTAGTGTCTCCCGACCTTTTGATAATAGACACGTGACTTTCGAAAGAGGTCTATTAGACGCTGCAAAATTTTGACTCGATCCCGTCCCGGCACTCGAAGGAGCGATTGTTTGTTATCAGCCATGCTGTGGGGTCACGCTTTAAAGGCGACGAAAACGCCGATAACAACCCTGCGTCTACCCCTCTGATAACGAGATGGGCCGGTCCCGGATTTGTGGCGATCTCAAATACTCTCCTCAAAATACTGTATTTCAAATACTTTCCGTGGTACTATCGATATCTCGCAAATGCATTTGATCGAGGGTATTTTCTAACCTGACTTAATTACGTTTTTCACTATATCTTGTACTAATTATCTCAAATAAAAATTATTCTTTGAAGTAATTTGTCGCTGCAATATTTGACGGGAATAGGGATGAGCTGAACCGATTACAAACTTGGAAAGGAAACGACCGAACCCAGAACGAGAAACAAGCCAAGGCGAGAGATACAGACGCGAAATGACAACAAAAAGAACAAACGGAAGGAAACAAGAAGAGAAACACCAAAAGAAGAAAATACAAGCTTTTTTTTTTCTACTACCTTTTAGGGTATACGGACGTATCCTCGAAAGTAATTGAATTACATTTCTTAGTATTTGTACTCTAACTCAAGATACTCTGCGGCGTAAGGCGACCTGAGTTGCGCTCCAAATATCATCTGAAGTAGGTATTTTGTAACTTCAATTTCTTTAATTACTCTAATCGAGCATCTTGTCCAACCCTGGTGAGTCCTATGTAGGCTGACTACCATGCACGACAACGCGCTCGAAGCGCCTTACGGGGCACTTTCTGTGTGCTCCGGTCGGCGTCCCGCTCTGGCAGCTCATTGGTCCGGCGGCTTCACCCCCTGATGTATCCTATAGTCAGTGACAGGTTAAGAATAAAGCGTAAGAAATGGGAGGAGCTTCCACTTTAT
>JAZHYW010061631.1:0-67861 GCA_037355805.1 Ixodes ricinus
CTCTGGCTTTCCGTAGGAGCCTCTTCGCGGCTCTGACGACTATGAGGACGCCACTATCGGGCAAATATGGTTCCAGTCGAATCACAGGTCGTGCCGTGCCATGTGCCGGCTCAACGCACAACGCTGGGGCATCAGCGAGCGGCGAATTCGACTCCAAATGGGTTCGCCCCGCATTTTTATTCTCCACGTTTCGAGGCCTCCGGCGATGTGTTGGGTAAGCGAGCTTCCAGGAAGGCTTGACTTTCTTCCAGGGAAACGAGGAAAGGACTGCCCACTGTCCTTCCACTGTGCTGATGAACGTTGAGAAACGCAGAATGTCTGGCTCGCACGGTTTCCATCGGTCGCGTGCCGGAGGCAGCCCTGGGTCACAAGGCGATACTACGGTTACTACACGGACACCGGTAGAACTGTTCTGTCAGCGCAATCCTCCGACAACGACGCAAACACGGAAGCCAGAAGAGACGAGCAGAAATCACCGCGAAGGGACCTGGTCCGGCCAGTTCAGTGTTTTTTCCCGCTAGGTGTCGTTTTCGTTTTGCTGGAGTCGCGAATATAGGAACTCTAATCGAGACTGCTCGCGAAGACCGTGCTCTATTAAAATGAACATAACATTTTTGTAAAAGTACCTTTGAAGAAAAAAAAAAAACGCGGTTGCATAACGACGGCGTTTTGCTGCCGACTGGTCTTGTGTGCGTGTCGTCTGCTTTCTTTCGCAGGTCGGTTACACCTTCAGACGCTGCTCCCGACGCCATCTATCAATACGTGCGCCAAACACGCCTCGCCACTGGACTCGGTCGTCTGCGTCGCCGTACGCCATTGACCGCGAATTTTCGGCCCAATTTTTTACAGAAAAAGAGCTACGCTTTGTAATTTTGCACGATAAAACCGACCCGTGAAATACACCTTTGACGAAAAGTTTAAAATGCTACGTGCAGGCAGGCCGATTGTTACGGCCCATTTTCGATCACAGCCTGGTTATTTCAGACACCCTATAGATGACGAAAAGTGCTAAAAGTTTCGTATTTAATATTAGATCGTGGCAGCAGATGACGAACCTCATCAAGACACTCAATTAATATATTTAGACCTGATTCTGGCATTACTTGATTCACTTGAATTAGAGTCAACTGTAAACGGGTTCTTCGTATGAACTGACTGAGAACATAGATCCGCAGACATTTTCCCAAAATTTTCGCAAGAATAATGGTGCAGAAAAAAAAATCATCCCAGCCGCAGATTGCGCAACACTTCTTCGCGGCAGGGACAGCTCTCCCTTCCAAAGGCAGACATTTAGCGCCGTCCACCCGGCGCACATCGGGGGAGACACGGAGTCATCGAGTTTTTCAATTGACCTCGCGACAGGGGAAAAGCCCTGATTACCCGCTGCGGGATTATCCCTAATCGCTCGGGACCAAATCCCGCGATGGCTTGGATTTGCAGAGCGGATCAAGAGAAACGCCCCGGGCCACCCCGCTTTTCCCCGCCACGCGGACGGCGTCACGCGACGCTACATTCGGGCAGGCAGCCTCTCCCGAGCCAAAACCCCGGCCGGAGTCGGTCGCGGGGATTGGGGTCTTTGCTGTGCGGTTGCTAGCGTTGCCGAACGCGCGGACCCTGCCAGCGTGGGTCGCCGACTTCGTGGGGTGCCCGACGTTTCGTGCTAAATAAATCTAACGGTTCCTGAAAAGAAAAAAAAAGAAAGAGGGATGCTGGTGGTTGAAAACAGCATGACAGGAGAGTCTGGCAACAAGGAGATAAAGCGACCATACCGCTATTTTGCGATATAGAAGAAGACGTCGATTTCTCTCAAAAGGAAGACATGAAATTGGGAATGCCGTGTTGTGTCTGTCGTGGGGAAGGCTGAATCTATCGGAGCACGAATGTCGCAAGGTTGCCAAACACATAATGCAAACAAATTTAGTTATTTTTCTTTCAGACTTTTTAACATACGAGATTTAGCTGGTGAAGTTGGTAGTTAGTTATTGGAGTGCTCTGTCCTTGGAACAGTTATCTAACAGTAAATATTGAGAATATCGCCTGCCAAGTTGTGTTGTAAAGTTGTAACTCCTGACGCCGTACATCCTGACGATGAGGCTGGTAATGCTACATTATAGCACGACCAATGCTGTCCTCTAAGCTCGATGGTAGGAGATAATGGTTAAAATACTGAATGCGCTCTTCGGTTACTAAACGTTCCCATCGGAGTCAAGCGTTTAGACGTTCCTGATTGTTTAAGACATCATTCGTTGTAAGAAGTCTGTGCTTAAAGAGCTTGGACTTATCTACAGGGAGTAGAGACAAAGACAGCTAGCTTTGAGTCTAGCCACTTATCATTCCAATCAGAGCTTTGTGCTCTGAAGTCCCCGCGCGCTCTCATTTCCTCCTCTTTCTTAGTTTCTATCCGCTAAACACTCCGTCGCGAACACTGCCACGTCTCGTATTTCCTTGCGCATCACGCGCTAAAGCTGCTAATAAAACTAAACCCCAGAGAGACAGGTAGAGCGAAACTGCTGAAGCAAACTATACACCGTTTCCCCTTACGTCCGACCTCAGCGAATGCTACGAGCTATCTCAGTTAATCCAGCTCTGTGAACCTAACACGTGATATGCGCTCTCTGCCCGT
Organism: Ixodes ricinus; assembly: GCA_037355805.1. Taxonomy (NCBI): domain Eukaryota; kingdom Metazoa; phylum Arthropoda; class Arachnida; order Ixodida; family Ixodidae; genus Ixodes; species Ixodes ricinus. The sequence goes on from JAZHYW010061631.1 coordinate 2,624, forward strand.
CACTGCGCCTCCTCTCCGAGGTTCACGTGACACTCACGCGACCTTGGATTGGCTCCGATGTCTCCTGGCATCCGCTACGGTTGGTCGTAAGGCGAGTTTGTTTCCAAACAAAGCAGGACGAATCGTTCAGCCGCAAGACCAACATTCACGAAGGCCCGCAGACAATCGTCAATGATGAGAATCTGGAGGACGTTTCCAGGTGTGGCCTGATCGCAGTTTTTCGATATCACCAAGAAAAACAAAGCCCTCCTCCCAAACGCGCCTCGGGGAAGGGAAGAGAAGAGAGAGATAGGGGTCCCTCAAAGACATGCCGCCACCGCAGGATCCCAGCAGCGACTGGTGCCGGAGGGGAGCATCCGGCGCTAACAAGCTGCGATGCCTGTCCTCCATCTCGGCGGCCCGTCCGCTCATTAGGAGGCTCGGCGGCGGAGGGACCCTCCCTGCTTTTTACCGCCTGACAAATCGCCCGCGGTGGCCATTTTGTTTTCAACGTGGCAATTAGGGGCACGCGGTAATCAGGGGGTCATCCCCACCGCCGCCACGTCGATGGCGGATTCTTTTTGCGGTCGGGAGACAACCCCCTCTCCCGAGTCCTCTCCTTTTCCTTTCCCTCTTCCTCCCGCTGGTGTAGGGAGAGCAGGGTGGAGCGAGGAAGCGAGAGGACACCTCTTACCTAGAAACAAGGCCGTTTTGCTGGATCTGATGCGTCACTCGTCGGAGGCCAGCGAGGGCACAGATTGACAGCGACTGAACATGATGCTAAACCCTAAAGACTGGGCTGACGAGAGCAAAAAACATATGAAGATTGAGCCGTCGTCTGTCCTTTTCTTTTCCGCTTCTCGAAAGCCGCGGTCTTACTGTCAATATCTCTATTAAAGACAATCTGCAGACACTAGGGAGTTTTAGAGAACCGTTTTTGCCCATCCCAAACGGTACGGTGGGCCCTCCGGTACGCACTGCGCATGCGCTATCCCAGAAGACTCGCATGTGCGCAGTTTGTGTTGGAGTTACGGTTTACATAATGTCACGTCGTGTTCAAATTCACACGAGCTCGCCTGCACCTCGAGCGTTCTTTCTTTAATTGGACAGAAACACTTTGTCAACATTCAGCTGGGACTCGCGTTGGATCAGCGAGGGCACCAGATTTGTGCAGCGTGCTGCGGCCTCCATTAGGTGACGTGGCAAATCAGGCACTTAGGCCCTTGTGTGCAGGAGGCGTTGAACAAGGAGGGTGATGATGTGTAGGCTCATTGGGAAAGGGTGCATCCAGACGGAAAAGAGGGGATTTTGCTTCGAAGGAGAGAGTGTGATAACGTATATCGGAAAGGGTGGTGACTCGGGTGAGGGGAAGTCGGAGGGCCTCCCTCCCTACATGGGAAGCAAGGGCCAGACCCTGATTCGGATGGCGTTCTCACGGGGTCCAGGTTTTATTTTTATTTTTTTTGGCGCGGGATCTTGGTTTGTGGTTCCTCCGGTCTCGTCCAGCGGGGGAGTTCCTCGTCCAACGTTTCCTGCCTGGCGCGAGCTCGGTCGGGGTCCTCCCACCGGATGTGCGATCGAGTTCGACTGGCTGCAGCCTTAAAAATTCGGAACAAACAAAAAGAGGGGGATGCGTATTTATAAATTGCTTCGCCTGTTTGTTGGTGAAGTGGGTCGATTTGCGTGCCTGTGTGTGGCCTCGTTGAGACGAGTAGGGGTTCGTGCTCACGCGATCTTGCTACCTGATGACCGAGACGACTGGTATACACGAGAAAAGAAGGTCATTAGTGGTTAAAGGTCATATTCCCCCGTAAAAACTAGGAACAAGTATTGACACGACTTCCAGATTGAGAGTAAACGGAGGTTCTGATCTTTGAATGAAGAAAGTTCTGTAAGCAAGAATCAGTCAACAAGCACTACTGTAAAACAAGTTACTGGAATGAAAGTTGCACAAAAATAAAAGAATGCATTTCTTGTGTGTTTCTCTTTCTGTTTGGTAATTGATTTAAGAACAACGTGCAAACTAGAACGCGGACTAACACACTTAGTTAACGTGTGTCAAAGCAAAGAATAATTAAACCAGAATTCTTTTTTACTAATTACTAATTGTGTGCGAACGGTGATCTCACTCGAATAACACTATGTCACCCCGGTCCAGTAGCCTCCAGAGTAAAAAGAAAAGATCACTGATTGCCTTATCGAATGACCTATCGTCATTCGAATCAGGCCCCGTATAAATCTATGCACACATCGACACATTTGACGTAAGTCCTTAGATCATACATGAACTACTCGATGACGTAATAGACAAGCGTCTAACCTTAAGAAGATGCAATAAAGCACAGTCATACGTTGTAACAACAACGTGTCACCAGGGATTTTGTTACAGGTGAAGGTAACGCGGCTTCATTCAGTAGCAAAAGATCCGGCTCTAAAGCCAAAATATTTTTTCCCGTGTTTCTCTTTACGTATTGTTTTATCTTCTGTTTTTCTCATCCTCCACTGGTTTAGTGATGTACTTTTTTCCGCAGTGGCTGGTCTAACCACCGTTTCGCTGCCACTCAAAAACCGGAGCGGCAGGCTCACAGAGGCGTGAAGGCGGGTGAAAAAAGGTGGGAATTGAGCACTTCAGCTGCGCCGCTTAGAACTCCAAGTAGGCAGGGTCGACGTGTTGTTTGTGCGTCTCCAGAACACTCCAGACTCTACAATTTCGGGCCGGAGTCTCGAACCCCCTGCCTTCCCCTTCCCCCTTAACCTCCAGAATTAGTAAACACTGGAAAGCGGTGGCGCCCCCTCGCCGCTGTCTTGTAGTAAATTGTACACGCGGTAGCGCCTATTGTTATCGAGTGTGGAGTAGCTGTCGACAGATGGCGCGACGTCTGGAGATGGACACCCGTCATGTTGCGGCGTTGAGGCGTCGAGAAAGAAAAAGGCAGTTGTAATAAGGCATTCCCTTAGTATTCTTGCTCATACGTGCAGAAAATACCTACATTTGAATCTGTCATTGACTGGAGGTGATGATAATTCGGGGTGCCGCCAAACAAAAAAAGTGTCAGTCCGATTTGTTTCGGATGGTTTTAGTCGGTGTTTAAACCGGGCAACGGTTGCGGCTGATAACTGTTTTTATTCCTTAATCATGCACACTAACATAACTGTTTTTCCAACACCTGCTTGGTGAAGATTCTCTCGCGGCATTACTTCTCGACAGTTGTGATATGCGCATACTACTATTTGTTGAATTGTATGCTTTGATAGCTTGAAACAAATACCTTGTAGTTTATTTTGAACGTGGAAAGTGCGTTTGCGTCAGAGAGATAAGGTTTGCCACGGGTTTATTCTTTGGTAAATCAATTTCTGTTGCTCCCTATACCTGAAGTATGCATAACCGCGAGTGGAGCCAAGATCTCCACTGTGGTTTGTACTTATAATTATAATAAGATGGCATTGTTCTTGTCCCCTAACATACTAAGCATACGCGTTGGAGCTTATTAGTAGAAGTTAAGACAAGCGCCCAGAAATATTGCATATATCTAAGTTTTATGTAGGTCGATCAATTGACATTAGAGATATATTTTTTACCCATGTGAGTGTAACGAGTAAGATGATTCTATATTCAGACAGCGCATATTCTACGAGGACGAGTATAGAGTAATCACAAAAAACTAAAAAACAGAGAAGTACTGCAGTTTTCGGTCTGTAAGTTACACCTATATATTTGTACGGTCGGTTGGCGCGGCGGAACTACCTGAAAGCCCGCATATGGACATTATGATCACAATAGTGTATGCACAAGCGAAAGCAAGCTTATTATTATCGTCAACGAATTGAGCAAGAAATCTAATCTTTGTGTCAAATTTTCGCATTTAAGGTTGATGATAATCAAACGTATACATGTGGTACTAACAAAACGCACGAACAAACGTTTAAAGCAAAAAAAGGCGACTTATACACCGAGTAAATGCCGGTATATAACGGCGAGCGTCAAAACTCTCTCCCACCCTCCTCTCTAAAAGTAGTAACGTCAGCCTGTGACGTGAAAATAACAACAAAAAAAAAAAAGCAACGAGAAATTATAAGGCACTTACTGCTGCCCGTCTACTTGTACTAAATTGGGTCCGTCGCTCAATGCACGCAGCCCTCCGAAAACAGCGAAAGTTACAACTCCTCGGAACACTGAATCGAAGAAAGGGCGTGCCATGAGCAACACTCTCGCTCCGTTGAAGGCACACACGCACAGACACACACACAGTCAGACGCACGCAGCACTAAACATGCCGAACGGAAGGGCCACCGTATCATTACCAGCGACCATTACAAGAGGCGATTGCATACGAATCCTTAGTATGATATGTTTGCACACATTTCCACAACAGGAGACCACACTCAAACGTCAAATCCCCTTTCACCTCTTACCTCCATATTTATTTCTCGAGAATTTTCTCGCTGCTTTTCTTTTTCACTCAACTTTTTGCGCCAGGTGGTGAAAGTAGTCGAGAGAATGCAGTGCCTGGCTTCGTCAGGGTGGACCTCGATTAAAGACGGAAAGTGACCTGATATTCCTGGCCCCGTGCTGATGGAACGGACGCTTCGACCCGTTTGGACTCCATATACACTGGCGGGCCTCTGGTCTCCATTATTGTTTGGTATTCTTTTTTTTAATGGTTGGGGTGCTAGTGAAAGCGAAGCAGAAACCGGGCATTATGCCGCTACAGATCCACGCCACGCGACCATAGCCGGAAGTGCTCGCATCCGAGAAGATAAAAAGCGTTTCCCCAAAAGAAGAAGTGGGATGCCTGAATGCGTTTTAATCGTTTTCGAATGACGGGTGGAGACGCGGTGTGTCTTAGCTGCTCGCGTTTAATTTGATGCCGCGATGAGTGTCCATACCGCGCAGTGTGCGCGCCGCAGGTGTGAATGGGCGCGATGGAAAAGTCGGGTCTATATGGTTTCTTTCTAAATTTTTGGCCCAACCCTGAATGCCTTTTCGATATAACTGCTTAAAAAATAAAACATTTTGTCATTCTTGTGTTTGGGAAAAAAGTAATATTAATCAATATGGCGGGCTGAATTAAATGTTTGGAATATATCATCATGAGTTGTGCTCTCCACCGCGTCTGTCCCAGTCTCCCAAATGATTGAGTTTACGGAGCTCTGCCAGAGCTGCGCAATCTGGCCTCTCAAGTGCTCACGAGGAAAGTTGTCCACTGTACAGTGTCTCGATTAATAATGCATCCACTCCCGCTTGGGCCCACCCACACTGCCTTGTAGGGTCGTATAAATAAATAATAAATAAATAGATTCGCGGATATTGTCGACGGTGTAGAGAGCGGTGTCATATTCAACAGCGGGCTGGGAGGAGCGAATCGCCACACAGATGTCTCCGCCAGACGCGCTTCTCACCTTTGCTCCCGGTTATTGTGCCAGGAAAGTCGGATTTACTTCGCACAAACATGCTGCGAGCTGGAGGATGTAGAAGCCGAGCCATCCCCGTTCTTCCTTCCTTCATGCAGGGAGGATGGCGTGCAGTGCTCCGTCGACAACTTCTAGATAAGCAAGGCCGTAATGCTCGACGGCCTATGGAGGCCAGCGCGGGCTCTGGATACATGCAAGTGCTGCGTCATCGTTGTGCTGTTGCCTATGATTTTTTAATAAGTAAAGACGGCAATCCCGGCCAGTCCCTTACGCAGCACTTCGTATGCCCAATATGTATCTGTACGTACCTCACGCTGGCCCCCGCAGTACGTGACGTAGAAGGCCCGGCACCACGGCCTTGTTATTTGGGAAGTGTTGACTTCGCCGCCCTTTTGCGGGAAGGAAGTTGGAAGCCGTCCGCTTGCTCGACCAATTAACTGTCGACCTCGCGCACCACGTGACCGCGCTCTTTGCGAATATGAATGAACAGAGCGCAGTCCGCGTGATTGAATTTCGGTCGCTGTCTATCGACAAATTGAAGTCCAATATCGGGACGACGAGGACCAGCTCAAGTACACGGCCACACGAACGGATGAATGGACGGATGGATGCATACCTTCAACCCTGCAAATTGGGCAGCCCGCTTGCGCCACCTAGCCAGTGTTTCGGGTGACACCCATGCTGTAGCCTGCGCTAACCTCTCTCTCTAAATTAATTTATTTTCTTTTTTTTTACTTTTTTTTATTTGGAGCGTGGCGCACCACGTGGTATGCTATACAGAGCCTTTCTTTGAGGTTGGCTATTCGTTGGGAAATATGAGGGTAAATGAGGAGACGCCATTGGCCGCGAAAACGGAGCTGGAAGCGTGTTGCGGAACCTCTTCGCGAAATTCGATGTTGACCCGGCCGGGCTTCAAAAATATTACCTTAGCGGTGGTCGCGGCGAGCTATTTTAGTGCGTCGGAGGAACTCGTTGACAGAAAATATGGCGCATGTGATGTTTCAATCGCGGTCTTCAAAAATCATGGTGGAAGAGCGCGGCTGCTGGAACGATCGACAATAATTCAGTACGCCAGGCGCCGAGGGCCAGAATCTGCCGTCGGAGCGGCCACACCTCTGTCCGTGCAAAGCAGAGTTCTAGCAGCACATGTCGTTCGTTACATCTCTTTGCATGATCATAATCGAAACATCACGTGCACCATCTTTTTCAACCATGAAGAGTTACCTACAGTAACTAACCGCTACGCCCTTATTCATAAGTGTTTCTCGCTTCCACCTGCCGCTAGGGGATTCTTGTTGGCTTCTGGTTGACCAGAGCGCTGCAAACCTCTGCTTTCCCGGTGCGCACGCCTACCGGCCTGGCCGTTCCTCCCCATTGGCAGAACTATCTCAACATTCCGGTGCTGATGCATGGTGAGCTTGAGAATAAACAGTTCGATTCTCGATACCGTAGTGGTCCTGACGTGCCTACGCTAATGATGGCCAGAATCACCGTGCCGTTCAAGGATTTACCACTCTTTCTACGCGTTTTCTCAGCCAGCGTGGCAGAACTGAATGACCTCCTGGGGTTAACCTCTATTTAAAAATTGCGATCGTCTGATAAAAACTTTCTGCAACCAGCTGCTAACGGATCGTCGAAAAATATATTTTAACGTTATCCTTCCCGCGATGGACAGCCCCTAACGGTAGGAGGGAGCAAACAACATCACGACCGGCGGTCAGTTCACGAGACTTGGCTCGCTTGCTTTCTTCTTCACGCCCGGTAGTGCGGCAGAGCAAACCAGTGGGGACTTGGTGGCGCTCTGACTGGCGTGCTGAAGCCATTTCCTGTCGTGCTCGTGCAGTGAACGACGCGGAGTGTGTACAACACCTTGTGGTCCGGTCTTTTGCTCTCCATTATTCTGGTAAAGCCAAAGGCAGCGAAGTTCCCGAACCGCTGATGAGTACCGGAAAGATCCCTGAACAACGGTCAGTGTTGCCATGATGCTCGGGGATTTATGTGTGGGGACTACGAGTGAATGAACCCCTGAGTTTTCCGGTACGGAAATGCCTTTCTATATATATGTTTCGTTTGCTGCGTATACCCACCACACCGCCATTTACTTCTTTATTCTGCGCTGCTGTCATGGTACAAACATTATTTTTATTTCCCCGATTGCTATGCCTTTCGTGAAAACTATGATGAAGATTTTTATACAATTTAGTACCGTTCTATCACTTTGCGATCCGTCAGAAATTGCGCGAGCTCACTGGAGCACGTGTTCACGTGTTTCCTTATCAGAACTTCCTTATCAGAACTTCTTAAAAAAAAAAAAGGTGGGTTATCCCAAGTTCTCAGTCCTGGAACTGGCTAAAAAAAAAAACAAATGTGGCCTCGGTTTCCTTTTGGCATTTCCTTTCCTTTCCGCAATCTCCGGCTTAAGAATTCTGTGGTATGACCTTGCGTGGGCGTGGCAGGAGCGGCGGCGAACATGCCCACGAGCTAGGTAGGCTATGGCTGCGGAGACCCTGAGCTCCCGCAACGTCACTTAGGGGCTCATCACGGCATATCCTTGGCCCTCGAATTCGTGCAAAAAAAAAAAAAATTCCTTCTTTTTTCTTTATAATGATTTTCATTATTTTGTCGACTTTTCTACCAAAAAATTCTCGAACCACTTTAAAAAAAAACAAAAAAAAAACATTAGTTATTAATAAAAAAAAGTGGATTCAGTGGCGACACTTTATCACTTGTATCTCTTATCGCAAAAAGCTTCACTGAGGCAACACCGCCTAGAAGACAAGGCCGTAATGCTGACATTTTTGCGTCACCAGCGAAGGCCAACGCTGGACACAGATTGGAAACGAGTGCTGCGTCAGCACACGGCTTCGAGTTAAGTTTGAGTCCAACATTAACGCCATCGTCGTGTCCAATCTGCGACCAGCGTTGGCCTTCGCTGGTGACGACATATCTACCAGCATTACGGCTTTGTTATCTACGACGTGTTGACTGAGGACCCATCTTCCTATCTTTATTTTCTGGGGACTTTCCAAAGGCGGAATACTCCGTTACTGCTGCGAACCACAACACACGGGCGCAGATACCGTATACCAGCCATGTGACAATGGCGTTCCCCTACCCCGGCGAATGTCAAACTTCAAAATGAAAATTCGCCCTTTAGTTTCAAGTACGCGAAATGATACAGTTAAGTTTTGACGTCGCTTGTTCCTGGCAATAAAGATTCCTTGAGCAGCTTAAATCCCATCGCGCACTGTTGTATCACATTGATCATACAGATGCGTATCATTTTGACAGGCACCACGGCGCCACCTATAGGTTGTGAATGTTACGAACAGGAAACAAAAATGAGGTAGCGCCGGTTGTACTTTACGCGAAGCCTTTTACAGTGAAGATTCGTCTCAAAAGGCTTTCGCAGAGTTTACCAATGAAATTCGCCATATTTCGAAACTTCCGAGAACTGCGCAGTCACGTTATATCGTGGACGCATCGTCACACACAGCAAAAAATAAAACAGACAAGGGTGACGCACAAAATGTTAAAGAATCAACTAGATTTCTTCTTGATAGATACTACGCACTTTCGTTTCGCTTTTCTTTTTTAGGATAAGGAAATATTGATGATGGCCTAATTGTGCGTAAAACATGGCATCTTCTTCCTTATTCTGCTGCCACGCAGACACTGTAGCAAAGGTTGTCAATATTCCCTTAGAATCAAAACTCCGGCCATTTTAAACCTCGCGATTTGTTTTTAACATACAGTACAGTAGATCCCGTCTAAACTATTGAAATTAAAGCAAGTGTGCAGGCGAGCTGGTTTAATACTGACATGATAACCCAGAAGCAGGGGCAAAACGGCACGGGCAACACAAAGTTTGGAGCTTTCTGTTGTCCGTCCCGTTTTGTCCCGCTCCTGGGTTACCATGCCAAGAGACAGGATAACTGGGCCTAGTTGGTATAAGTTCATCTATAAACAGCTCGAGTATTACACGGAGGGAGGAAAGAAGTGGACGATGCAAGCGCTGATGCCCATCTAAACATGTGGCATTACATAACAGGGTGTTACAACGGCGTGCGTCCATGTAATCATTAGTGCATTTTTTCCAACTTCCATATACTTTATTGAACATTACCACTGCCCTTCACACGTTGAAGGCATTAGATCTACAGAAATGTCGCAACAGAAAAACTGACCTTCAAGGCAGAATTCTAAGTGGAGAGAGTCAAAACAAAATCGAAAAATAAAGTTCTTTACAACCTGTACCTCTCAAGCCAAGACGACTTCCTAATATACACGCAACAAATTCATTCTTTCTTTACATTCGTCATCCGGGACAACGTCCGGATAAACCTCCTCTAAAAGGCCCAAAAAATGGCACAGTGTAAAAAAGAGAGAAGGCACAAAGGTAAGTAGCATCCCCCCAAAGCGCGCCCCTACCTGGCAAAAAGCTGGCAGACAGAGATAAGCGTCGCCACATAGAGCGGAGCCAGGCGAAACTAGCCGATGATCACCGACCCGGCAATCCCCGCCGCAAGCTGCGTTGCCCGGTTGCGCAGAACAGCGGAGCTCCCGAGCTTTGAGGCGTTTTTCCGGAATACGTAGCAGAGGCCCGCACGTACTACCTGCCGCAGCTTATATACTTTGCCCAAGTGTAGCGCTAAAGCATTGTGCCTCTGAAGCGATCTTATCACAATCACGTGATTAAGTTCGCATGGCTAAACTGGCGCGCACTTCAGCACGTCCATTCACGCGCCGAGAATTTGTGTATACAGAAAAAAATGCTGCTGAAAGTGCAGACGAGCTAGTGCATATTGAACATGATGACCACTGAGACTGGGGTGAAAAAGAGTTAGAAAGCAAGATATACAGGGGAAAAAAAAGGGGGGAGAGGCAACGTATGCACTAAGGTCGCACGGTTTGCGGTCACAAAAACTATACGCCGATAAACGAAACCGAACAACGGAGATACGAAATTGTATAAAAACAGAAAAGCAGATGTCATTAGGAACGTCTCACTTGAACGTTGGTAGTAAATGACGTTCCTTTGACCCAGAATATGGCACCTTCTTCACACCTTTTTTTTTTCCGATTTTCACAACGTCGTGGAGACAATAGAGGATGTAGGGTAAACGAGGTTTTGTGAGGGAAGGCTCTGCATAGTTTCATGTCTATACTCTATACCGTCCAGCGAACAACTTTCATCGCTAAGCGCCTATTATGGCAACCGACGTTAAAGAAACCGTCGAAATTAATCCACCGCTCTTTTCAAAATCATTAACGCAGAAAAAAACAGAAACGGAAATAAACACCAGAAGACGTACCCGCAATCGAAATACACGTATATGCATGGTGAAAAGTGCTCTCAAAAAGAAATGGTTGCTGGGGTGCGGTCCGCGTGTAATGGTGCCACAAGCGCGTGGAGAACTATAGATTGCCACGTCTGAGCATAACATGCTTACCAAACAAAATAATAGCCACGAAGCCGATAAGCGCAACACAAAGAATTTATTAAAACTCTAATATATACAATAAAAAACGATAACAAAAAACAAACAGGACAACGAGAAAACACAAATTTAGAGGGAAAAGGGAGGGGGGTGATGTTAGTTTGGTACACGTACACTGAAGAACACCCAGTGATCTGTGACACAATGGATGGGGCTGCTTCTGCAGCGTAGTATCGTCAATAAGAACGCAATGTCTACAGGAAATATCCGAGACCATCCTATGGTAATACCATAGGTATTACCATAGGTAATATCACTGGTAATACCTAGGTACCAGGATGTGTCCGACCCATAGTCGCTGGTGCTGGAAGCATCAGAACATTCCCGCCAGTATACCGTAAACACCGGATCTCCATGGATTAAAGAAAAGAAAAAAGCATCGCACTCTTGTTGGTGTTGCCAGAAGTACCCAATGAACCGGAAGCACAAAAATACCGAGTGTAAAAAGCCCCAAAGAATACAGAGAGCGCCAAGTCGTTCGTGCAACGAATGGAGGTTTTAGAATTTTAGATCGATAACCGTGTCCCAGATATCAGGGCTTTCACTTGTTCGCTGTCTTTTGGCGCTTTGATTCTTTCTAGTACAACAGGTCGCCGTCGGTACTGACAGCGAAGGGTCACCGATCGCTTTTACCAGACTTCTTTAAAGTCAGGTTGCTGGCGTTGGGATCTACACAACGCTCCATTGCAGAGCCGGGTGGACTCAGGTCACCAGGTGCCACGTGGTCGTTGAAGGGATTTTGCTGAGGAGCGCCGTCTGTTTCATTCATCCGCGGAACACACTCAATCCACCATCATGTATGTTTGAGAGTAAGATTACTTGTTTTCCTTCTCTCTTCAGGCTGGTTGACAAGAAGGGAAAGGTCTTCTTTTGTGCAAACTTCGGAGTCAACGGTAAGCCGCGATGGCAACACAAATATGACTTTTTTTAATTAATTCGATCAGGTCTTTACAGCTTAATGACCGCTCGTACTCAAGCAAAATAATCCTCCAACCGATAATTTGAAAACCATTCATTGAAGTTCAGGTAGAAGTAACGAGTAATGCTGGCCGCCACATCTTGATATGAATCTCGATATCAGCAAGGGTAGCTCCGGAGGTTCTGGTGAAAGACGTTGAAGCAAAATTAAATAAACTATTGAAGAACGAATACTTTCCCGCACGTTCCTAACAACTCAAATCACGTTCTCTGAATTTTCAAAATTCGAATCTAACTTGAAAAAGATTGCCTTAGATCAACATCACTGACCATACCAGCGTCCATGACATTACTATGGAGTGCAACCAAGCTACCCGCTCACCATTGGTTTTCGCACCCTATCATGCTCATCGCAAAACGTAAGGCCAGAAAGACGACATGGTGACTACACTCTTCGATTTTGATGGCAAAAAAAATCTCCTTCGTACCAAAAACAACTACTCGGAGCGCCGTACCAGAGGACGGTGACTTAGTCTAAAGACACACATACACGTCCTATGGGCGAAAGTGTGCTGGCGTGTATGGATCCTTAAAATGTACCAAGCACCGAGCATGGTTTCGAAGTCTGAGACACAGAAGGGGTATAAGATAAACCTTCTCCAGTTATAGCATTATATGTTGGGGGTCATCGGATCCATTAAAAGCACAGAATGGCAAGCGATTTACTAGTGCACCAGAGTAAGCACATTTAATTATAGAAACGCGATGATGTCTCGTGGAGAACTCATGAGCCATCCCAAGGTGGTAGATTTAGATTTTGAGTAGCCCAAGCGCCCAATTGCTATCGATGCAAAAAGTGCCACATTCCCCGTCGGTACCGGTACCAGAAGAGACCGATTCGCATTGATGCTAGAAGCATGAGGTAACCAGGAGGACACCGTGCCCCGATGTCAACCGCTTACCCATCGGTGTCACCGGACCTAGCCTTTTCCAGCAACGTTCTCCGTCTGGTGACCCAGCTCTTGAACGCGGCCTCGGATCTTTTGTTTCTTGAGCGATGCGGCTTCGGTATGCAAGCGGTGGACATGGTGCCTATAGTCCGTGGTCTCCACGATAGACCTGCAATCGGAAGAGGCCTTTGTTGCATGCCTGCTACTCAAGCCGCAGGGAAAATCAAAATGCAGACAGGCGATGTAGACAGTTGTACACCTGCGTTACGATCAAGAACGAAATTCAAAATGTGATAGCTTGAAGAAAAACAAAGAAAAAGATATGACAACCAGTCTGTTAGCATGCTCCTCGCATTCGTGGGTGTATGGAACAGAACCGTGTGGCCACTGACTCAAGGCGTGACAGAGACCAAGGTAAATACCAAAAGTTCTAGACACATCCCGCATGATAATGATGATCGCGCATAACAATCATACGCAATCTTTATTTTCTAAGGCAGCGAGTATTATAATATGTGGAAGTTATTTTTCATTCGAAAATAAGCTCTCAAGGCGAATCAAGTATCACTTCTACTGCGAGCATGCTTACACTTACAAATTGGACTTTAAAATAAAGCACCGAATGGTTGTGTGAATATACACAATCAAACTTTTGAACGGTGTAAATATTTGGAATGAAGGGCTTATGCAAGAGTGCTTCATTACTTCTATATCTTAACGCTTTCGAATGAATCTGGAAATCCTCCCGGATTGTATACACTCCAAACGAAACTGTTTAAATTGTTCTCAAAACAGAAACCACTAAATGATGATGTTCGCAACAATTCATAACCAGTTTTATAACACACTTCCGCTAAAAGACGAAAAAAAAAAAGGAGAAGTTCGGGTTATTTAATCTTAAATGTTACACGAGCGGATTTTTATATTGCAAGCACAGACTGGCTATCCCCTATTGTTAATCTTGCTAGCATGTTGACCTCAGATCTCGGTAAATGTGGGGAATAGTGTCCCCAGTGCGCACACGGGTTTGCTTTGCAAAGCGCAATAGATTCACCAGTCACATATCTGAAGGCTGCACAAAACACAAATAGTGAACGTTCACAATAGAAAAAAAAATATGTATTTTAAATAATTTCTATTGTTATAAGAAAAAGGAAAACAATTCCGTGACGAAAATCTTTGATAAGTACGAATTTACGTTTACTTGATTAATGTAACCCATTTGCATGGGGAACCTCGGAGAAAATATCAACATCTTAATACTACCATTTTTCCTCTACGCGAAACCCCATCATCCTCTTTCGAGTGTGTCCCACAATCCCCTGCCATGAACAATTTCTGAACAGCGTTTGCCAGTCACAACCATATAACGACTCCGACGTAAGCTCTTTTACGTCAGACTCGCTCCTGGTTTGAAAGTTTGTCGACATGAATGAGCTGCGTGGGCGTGACAAGAGAGATTGTGTCTCATCTCACACTCCGTTAGCACACACACGCAAAAAGAAAAGTTTTTTTTTCTCCTTTTTACTGGCACCTTTTTTTTCTCGAGTTTCCTACCAAGGAATTCTGGAACAAAGTCCCCAACAGGGGAGGGTTCTTCCCTCTCCTGTTGGGGGAGGGAAGAACCCTCCCCTGAGTGACCAGTTCTTCAGAAAGAGGTGGATTACTGGTCTGAGCGTGTTCACCAACGCAATGTTTACAAACAAGACCGCGTACGCACACACCAGGTATGGGGACTGCGCATGCGCAATACCCAAGCCCGGAAGAAGCGTCTGCGCATGCGCAGTGCAGACAGCAGCGCTGCAGTGGCGTGACGTTCGAGAGGTGAGTTAATACCGGACCTTGGACAAGGAAGCTAGATCCTGCTGGCTCTATTGAGCTCTGCAGTCATCTCTAGAATGAGCTCCCTAAACTCCGCTTTTACAACCAATGTAAATTACCTTAGGCCCCCGAGTTCCTACAAAGAAGCCTTCTTCCCTTTCCTCTCGACAAACCTAAAGAGGGAAAGGGAAATTATAGCAATCTCAGATCCGTAGTTCCGGAAATGGCAGATCATCCTATGATATCTGGAGAACACTTCTGTATGTGATTGCGTGTGTATATGCCTGGGCGATATTCGTCGGGTCACTTTGTACGTAAACTTACCTTTTGTTTCCTTCACGAAAGTTTTAACGTTGAAACAGATGAAAAAAGATGGAATGAGACACGATACCCTGCGAAACCCTGCGGGCGTCAGCGTTAGCGTCTAATTATCGTCCCCATGACATTCTTGGTTCATAATCTTGGTACAAACAACTCAAATCGCTCCGCTAAAACACAATGTAGAACTTACCTGTTAAAAATCGCAGTATCCAAATATGCTGGTTCGCACGTGACGAAGATCAGCTTCCTGGTTTCTTTGGCCTCAACCACGAGGACGATGACAAACAACAAGACAACCAAACTTTAAAGCAATATTCTTTATTCGAATGAATGATAATGCTTGGCACAGTCCCAGTGAAATTAAAGGGGCGGTGCAACGATTTTATGACTAAAAGAATTTGCAACTTGTCATTTTTACGTTGTTTATCGTGTACCGGAGGATAGAAAAAACACCTCCTTTATTAAAAATGTCACGATTCCGCTGCATAATCGCAAAGCAAAAGTCGAGCTTTTCCCCCACCTGCAGCCCCAAGTGGCAGCCGAAGGAACTACGGCGAAAAGATTCCGTGACCTCGCTCGGCTCTAAGCTGCAGCATAACGCCCGCTAATGTCAGCAGAGAGAGGAAGAGGAAGCGTCCTCCGAGATAGCACACGGAAAGCTACACGGCATTCCGAATGACGTCACTGGGAGTGCGACCAGGTGTGGCCCTGAAGACTGGGAGTGAGTTGAGGGGTGCCCGAAATGCCAATATTTATCTTTTTTTTACGCAACAACTAGGACACGCAGGCGAAATCGGTTTTCGGTTCTTTAAGCGCGAAACACATGTACGACGGAACCGTCCGATCCGACGTCCGCGCACGCAATACGACGGTCGGAGGCGAGGGTTTTCAACGCTCTCCGGTACTATGAAAACCCTCTCCCCCCGAGGTCATTCCGGCAGTCCGCACGTCGGATCGGACGGTTTCGTCGTACATGTGTTTCGCGCTTTACTTCAGAAGTGTCAGAGGGCAACTTCCACAAATCTTTGACCGAAGTCCGGAAATCGTTGCACCCCCCTTTAATGAACAAATGATGAAGGTGTACACCTTGTGGAGGCGAGTCAAAACTACTAGCAGCTCACGCGAAACGTTGTCAGTTAACGCCGTTACAGCACCGCGGGAAAGCTTAAGCTGTGTTTAGCCATCGGGGAGCATTTCTGAGACATATACGGCATCCTTCATCAGGTCCTGCTGTCACAGCGTTCTCCAAGACCAAGAACATTTGAAGTTGCAGGGTAATCGACCAGGAGAACTTCTCATACAAAAGTTCCAGCTATATCTCTGCAACCCCTCATCATAAGACGGTAAACAGTTTTACACAGCAGCGACTGCCACGTTTGGACCGAGGCATCTCGCTGGCAGACTTAGCCGCGCCCTATAGGCCACTACACGGGGCTTGGTGTTTTTGAATACATTTTCGCCTAATACGTGGTTTCTTGTACACTTTGGTACACAATGACCGAATCTTACCGCCGCTTTTGCATTGCGCTTCTGTCAATTAGCGTTTGACGCATCCGGTACAGCTAAACTGCGATGACACGCAAGAAACTGCAAGTTGCACAGGAAAGCTTATTGCCAATTCCGTGATGCAGCGCTCTACTCCCCACTGATTGGACAGCAGTGCCAGTCGAACTTATTCCTCGAGTGTCTATCTGTTACTCCCGGCGGGAGTAGACGTCACGTGTTCAGGCATAGAGCGGCGCTCTGCTTCGTGAAACGAGCGCGCTCCAGACTTTCCCAGATAAAGAGCGCAATAGAGAGCGACAGAAAAGCAGAGAAAGAAAAGCCTACGCTACTTCAGACGCGCTCCCTTGCCGTAACTACCGTAACTAAAGCGCTGGCTATCCGACATATCCAAGTACCGCTATCGTTTGATTGTGCCGCGGGCGCTCCTATTGGATGCCGGCGACGCGTCGCCATGTTTGGCCCATGGCGCATCATACATCCAGACGCGCACGCTCCTATTTGTCTCTTTGTAGATGCCGGCGCCGTGCCGCCATTTTTGGCTCAAGTGCGTCCCAGAATGCATCAGCCTGGCGGTACTTGTTCATAAAATTCAAATTCATTTAGCTCTTTAGCGCAACGGGATGAGATAGTTCCGAGTGTTTGGTTCTCTTTTGCCGCGTGCTGGCGCCACGGGTCCGGTCGGTGCTGTAGAGAGCCTCAAGTAAGAGTGCGCTTTACTCAAACCATGGAGAGCGTTTGCAATTTGATGGCGGCGTTAAAGATGGCATTATACCTTTTTTCGCGTTTAAAAAGGATACTTCTCCTATCGGAACAAAAATTGTGTCTCAAGTGTTATTTTATTCTTCAAGCACCTCCAGGGCTGTTTTATAACCGGAGTTACGTCGAAAAACAGCACGCAGCCCCATAGACCCACAGCAAAAGTTTTACAATTTAATGGCGTCCCTAGACACGTAATCCCCGGGCGAGCAGTCGAACACACTCTTACTTGAGGCTCTCTAGTGCGTGCTGTAGAGAGTCTAGATGGAACAGAGGGTCACTGCCCTCTGTTGGCAGTTGTGGAATCCCTGCACAATGGCGGACTGAAACTGCAACGTCACGGCACACTTTGTGCGTTTGCTTGGACTAGAAAGCAAAAACTCGCCCACATAAAGGGTGATGGGCGCAATGACGTTGCCCTTCTGACGCTGTTTGATAGACTCGTCGGCTGCTATCGTTGGGTGCGCTATACGACGTTCGCCGCAATCTTACGGGATTACTTCTACGCTCCACGATATCGGTTGTTCCGCCATTGTGCAGTGGTTATGACCTTCTAATAGAGTAGCACGTGACTTTCGAAAGGGGCCTATTGAGCGGCGGACGCCTCCTGCGGAGATTGGTCGCAAGTGCGCATGCGTGCGCAATATCGCGTTGCGAGCAGGAAAGCAGACGAAAAAATGGCGGGGGCGCTAGCAGACGATCGACGATTTTAGCAGCTCCTCGCAGCTCGTGTTGCAAACGCGGCCCACAATTCACGTGACCCCGATATCGAGCAGTTGGAAAAGTTTCCGTAATCTAGGCTCTCTACGGCGCTGTCGCGTTCCAATTGTCCTGTTTTCCGCACGCTCGATCGGTCTATTGCCTCTCACACTGTTAGCAGATTCCGAGAAGGTCGCATTCACACTGCGGCCAGCGCAGAAGATGGCACCCACCACAAGGAAAAAGAGCAACGGAGCGCTCACGCGCTTACCGTGCGCGACACAGGGCTGCCAGGCCAGCCGAGAGCACGCGGAGCCTTCGAAGTGCGCTCCCGGGTCCTCAACCGAGCGGGTGACACTCTACAAGGAAAGCTGTAATCTCGTGGCGCGGCATCGGATTTCTCTTCGAGTGCAGCGTGCAACACGCTAATCCTCGGCCGGCCCCTTCACACAGCCACATCACATTCTGTGTTACCACTGCCTTTACTCACGCTGTACGGCTAAGAAACGACTCTTCTTTTGTCAATAAAATGCGACAATTTTTCCCACGTTCCCCTTTTCACCCGAACGTTGGTGTTCATGCTTTAAAGTTTCAAAACACTGACTCCAGAAATTCTCGAGAAAAAAAATGTTTCGAATGTTCCCATTAAATCGGAAACTGTCCTCTGGCAGCGCATTTTTGTATGGAAAGTGCCGCGAGCCAAACCACGCCTACGTCATCACTGACGTTACGCCGCGCCGCGGTGTGAGGACCAATGGCGGACGGGAGTAATAAAAGCGCAAAATAGCAGACCCTCCTCCTCTACCGCAAGCGCGCGAAGTCACGTGGTGGTGTGACGTAACACGACCGCGAGCAAGGGGCGGGGAGGCCAATACGCAACGCTGCCGCCATTTTGTGCGCGCCCCGTCTCTGAAATGGCGACCGTGTAGGACGCGTGCAAAGACCGAAAGAACGCTCAAATAGAGATAAAAACGAGACACAAGCACAGGGCGCCCTGCCGACCTAGCCGGGCTTCACAGGAAGCAGACGGGCCAGAGAAGACTCATGTCCACGTACTACGTAATGTCTGCAGCGAGCCTCCACTTGTGCGACTGCGGGTGTTTTATAGCGATAGACAACCTACGCAATGAGACACGAACTACGATGGAAACCCTCTGTGTCCGAAGCGCGTGTTCGACAGCCCATCCGCGATTTGAACACCATCAAAGCTGCCGCATGTATCAGAAAGAGAAAAAAAAATTTACACACTTGAGATTGAAAAAATGCTAAAGTCTGTGACACAGCTGATACACAAGACAAAGTTTAAACTATAGTAAAACTTGCGCACAGCCTGCAGAGCACGGGGTCATAGGAAAAGACAAAACCGAGCACACAAACACAATGGCCAACATTCGAGGTACAATATGGCCGCCATAACGGCCTCCTCCCCGATACCGACTGGACCGGCTCACGCCAGATAACACCGCGCGGCAAAGTAGTCCGTATAACTTCACCTTCTTTACAGACACCCTCAACTACAAAAAATTACGTCTCTCGCTCGCTTTCACTTCAAGCAGCGAAAGAGCAACTTCCAGAAGCAATTCTTCAACGCCTAATCTACGCTGCGACGAAAGGAAGCACTATCGAGGACGAAATTTCGCAGGAAAACATTTCGATTCCCAAATTACCCAGAAACGGTGTGATTTCCGTTTAAAATACAGCTTACCCCAGTACGCCACCAGAGCAAAACGTACTCAACAACATAACGCATCGACAAGGTGCCCAAAACTTCACCGAAGCCGAATTTTTAAACGAGGACGCGAAAAACGCGGAAAGTCCAAATCAGAGCCACAGCGGAGTAACACAAAATAAAAACGCGCAGCAGAAGGCCAACGTTCCCCCATTCCTTTAAACCCCGTCGTGTTGCAGCCGGTCGTTGATTTTACGCGGTTACGCACACATTATACGTAAATTCTCATATTCACTACGAAATGATGTATCGTGAGTGAGTCCCTAATGTTCGCGGAAAAGGGTCATCGTGTCAAAAGAGAGAGAAATGAAAAAAGTTCGTGGTCGTCGGAGTCCAGAAAAGCAGACGACAAACGCTGGCTTCGATTCGCCGTGATGGTGCCGCTTCGAAGTAAACGGTTTTTCCGAAAACGAGGCCAATACAATGTCAAAGTCATTCTGCGATGCGTAGGAGATAAGTGTTTGTGAAAATCAAACGACAATCCTTTTTAAGAAGTTGCGAGGCTCGCTTCAGACCGGCGCACACTTGCGGCGAATTTCTAGATCCGAGATACGAATTTCCCGTACAACTAACGCCATCTCTCGGCGAAGCCGGAGCTCTAGGACGCTCAAAAAGGCCGGAAGCTTCGCGACATGCGAGGGTTGTGTGCCGACTTCACGGCGTTCAAAACATAGCAATCCGCTGTGTGTCATGAGGCAAGTACAGCCCCTACGACCACCAGTGACCCCCGTCAAACAACAGCACCAGGTTTGTACAGTATTCGTGTCAAGTGGCATCGGTGTGGCTTCTTCATTTTCGATCAGAGATCGTCTCAGCATGTGATATTCTAATTCTACCCGTGAAAAATTTCAGAACGCTGCATTTACGTGCTTTTAGAAGACGCCAAAAACCCCCGTTAAATCAAACGCCAGGCCAGGCTCCAACTGTCTAATTCTATAAAACGCGCGTAAAATGTTAATAGAAAAAATAAAAAAGTGCAATTATGTATCGCCATATAGAAGTTTCATGCAATGTTTGGACATATCGCCAATCGTTAAAAAATATATGTGTATGTAATGACACAAGTTAATAGAGTACTAACCTGTACGCAGGGAGACGACCACCAAGATCTGGGAGTCACGTGGGGCCCATAATAAATATAACACCACACACCCACGTTTTTTGTGTTCACAATCGCGGTTGCACGCACCTCCGAAATGCACGTTTCAAACGCGAACACAGGACCAGCGTGCCGCACATGGCGCCACCGCGAGAAACTGGAAAACCGACCGAGGCCGGGAGAAAAAGATACACGAAGCAGAGACGGCAGAGCGCAGACGCCGAATGGCGGAGGAACACGACACGAGCGCGCGAGCGTAGCCAGAGGCAGCGCTTCGGTTCCCTCGCGCCGCGTCCCGTGAAATAGTGCGGCGGCAGCTGACGGTTTACCGTGGACGGTGCACGGGCAGCCAGCGAACATCGATGGCACCGAATGTGGGCACAGACCTTTAGCTTCCGTTCTGGGATCGGTGTGCGACGCTGAGTCGTTCGAGGCGTGATTCTTTGAAGTGTATGCCTCGACGTGCACGTCTGTGCGCTCGCACGCATACAGTATAAAGTATGCTTCAGCGGAATAAATGTGAGCATACCTTTTAGCCCATATGAAACAAAAATGGGTCCGGTTCGTTAGGGCTGTCTTTCTTTGAGCTTGCGTAGATGTAAAGTCATGGGCGGAATCGCACAGAGCTATTTCTGGTCCGTTTCTAGAACCTTCGGACGCCTAGCGCGGTGGTTTCCCAAGCCTCTCAGAACGCAGTACCTCCGGCACGTCAGTGTTCGTACATCATGCGAAGCGCTTTAGACTAGACCAGTGTTAGGAAGTGCTTAACGCCCAATGTAGTACTTCAAACAGATATGAAGTAATGTTTTGAGCGCATTTGTTTTCAGTGTTGGGAAGAACTTTAAGCACATTGTACTTAAAGTACTACTTCAAGTGGGTATGGAAAACTTGTGCTTTACTTGAAGCACATTCTCCGAGTATGTACTTGTACGTTACTTAAAGTATTTTTCTGGTACTTTCCGAGGAAAGTACGACTCCCGACTTCAAAGTATATTTCCCAAATGTGGTATTTCATTTCACGTCATTTATTGAACCTTAAGGGCCCTTGAGGGCATTACATAAGGGGGGGGGGATCATTCATATTATACATTGGAAAAACAGACACAATATCGGTGAAATTCAGCTCCTTCAAGAACCACGCGCTCGCATGCTTGGCTTTCCCAGCACTATACGCCGAGTATAAGAGTTCATCAACATTTAACAAAAAACAAAACAAAAAAGGCATACAGTCATGTGAAAACTCACCATCGTATTTCGAGACGTCATCCGGTCATTTTTCTGAGAAGTAATGGCGGCTATAAGATCGATATAAATAAGTGCCTTATAAGTTGATTATGTTAGTCCGAAAGCGAGAGTAAAACAAGTGCTCTGTGGCCAGTTTACTTAATTCAAAATTTGCCGCCATTTCCTAAAATAACTGATGCACCCCCTTACTCCTAAATCAATGTATATCAGTTTAATAAAAACACTGTATAGGGGATTGGAAAAACATCATGAGAGATTGTGTTAAAAAGTACTTGTACTTTGGAAGTACATTGTATTTATAGTACTTCACTAGAAGCATATTCCGCCCATGTACTTACTGCTTTAGTTGAAGTACAGAACCTCTCATTTACTTTGTACTTTACTTCAAGTACTTTTAGATGTACTTTACCCAACACTGCTTATTTTACACGAAGTACATTTTTGGTGCGTGTATTTATACTTTACCCCAACTACACTTTTCAGGTACATTACTCTAAAGCACTACGATGGTTTACGTTTTAACATATTCCTCCAAATCGACCTTCAATTAATGGTTAAATTTATTAGTGACACCATTTTGCTAGCTAAAAATCACAACCTTTGCTCCTAAAAGCCAAAGTCTGGTATTTATGTAAGCAATCTAGGTAATTATATTACATATGTGAATGTGTAATTACATGTATGTTTGACTAGAGACATGTATGTTTGACTAGAAACATGTATGTTTGACTAGCACAGTAACACTGCTGAAAGAAATACACATTTTACTTGGAAAGTTTACTGTGTTTCGTGTCAGGTGAATGTACTGGAAGGACATCCCACTCAATGTACTTTCTACTGTAATTAAAGCACAAACTCTACCACTCACTTAGTGCATTCGTTAAAATATTTATTTTACAGGAGTGCACGTTATCCAACATCGCACAAGACACAAGAGCGACACGAAACCTAAGACCATAGCAAAAAAAAAAAGCTTAAAAAGAAAACGGAAATCCCTTACGTTAGTCGGCAGGAAGTGACGTCATAGTCAAGCGTGTAGGCCTGGAGTTCCCAGGGCGGCCATTTCCTCATGACCTGAAAAGTCTGGTAGAAGCGCCTTGGCAACCTTACGAGAGACCGCAGGATCGGTTCAGCTTTCTATTGTTTTTCAATCTCTTTCTTCCTTACCTGCTCCTTCCCCCAAAGCACGCGCGCCATATTTGAGTGCCGTTGCGTAATTTCAGGAGACCTTGTCAATTGGTCGCTGACTCGCCGGTGATTTGTCCGGGTTAACGTGATCTCCTTCACTGAGAGGAGCTGGGGCAGAGGTGTCAGCCATGATGACTCCTATATAAATATATAGATGTAAACGTCATGTCACGAGTCATCCATAAACAAGTCCGAATGGTTCTTGACATGACGACATGACTAGACAGGCCAGTGTACGCATTTATCCTGCTCCATAGAACCTTGCCCCATACTTTCAGCCTCTTCTATGCTGCCGGAGAAACCGTTTCAATGGTGACTAATAAAGATTTTCCACACTTGTCAATCGAACGTGTAACCAGAAATCTCAAAACGATAAAAAGAAACGCTTTATTTGGCAAGCAGCTGTGACAGAGAAAGTATATTCCAGTGAAGCGTCCCACGAACATCCACTGTGGAGGTACCATTCCTGAAAACCTGAAGGAGGGCGGTTGAAATCTCCACAGTCTACGGCGCATCTGATTTGCGTACTTGAAGCATGCGTAGGCGAAACAAAGCTTTACTGGCAACGAATATTACATATGTCGTCAACTGCCGGTAATAGGTACTTTGCGTGTACCTCAGGTGCAAACCTAAGTATCTACTCTTATTTCTCCGTTACTGTATCCTAGGTACAATTTCTAGCAATTTGTAGCTACGGCAAGTTGTTTTTCTACAGGTACTTTTCTGGTATCGCCAATAAAATGACGAAGTGCTCATACTTGCACAGGAGTATGCTAAATAGTAGAATCATACCAAGACACTGCGGTTCACACAGATGTCCTAACAGACGTCAGGCTTGGTAAACATTGACAATGGAATTGCCAATAGTATGACATATTTCGGACAAAGCGTCCGTGCGTGAAGCATTTCTGAATTATGTGAACGAACCGTGCAGAGAGGTTAGGCGCTGCCCATCAAATTAGACAATTTACAAAAACCGTTTCTTTGGTCGTGTTTCAATGCGACATTTATAGCTGATAAATATCGTTTCGAAATATTCAAGGTTTTGAGATGGTATTAATTGCTAAGTATGGCGTAGGTTTGACTCATAGTATTCCTCAAATGACTAGGGAGATAACTCATTGTCCCCAGTAATTCTTCCCAGTTGAAATGGTTCTGGAGCATCAGCCGCACAATTAATGTTCTGAAACTGCTTTCTTATTTGTTAGTTATATCAAAACATTGCGAGAGAGGAAAAAAAACACAGAAGGTACATCTGAAGTAACTATCTGTATCTAGGTGCAGACAGCAGCAACATGATCGGCCCAGTTTAGTGGTAAAGCTGAAGGGGTAAAAAGCCGCAATGGGGTACCTCCAACATGCCGTAAGCTATGAAACCGACTAAGCTAATGAAACCCCTTCTGTAACAGCATGACATATCCTAAGCTCCGCATGGCTTCTGTGCCGTCCTGACCTGAACGCCGCTGGGTCAGATCACGTTGCCGTACCCTATGTAGTCGCTGACAGGTTTACACTTTATGCTTAACCTGTTACCGACTATAGGATACATAGGTGAAGTCGCCGGACCAATGAGCTACCAGAGCGGAACGCCGACCGGAGCACACGAAATCCCCCATAACGCGTTTCGAGCGTTGTCGTGCATGGTAGTCAGGCAACATAGCACTCACCAGGGTTGGACAGGATGCTCGAAAAGGGTAATTAAGATAAGTTACAAAATACGTACTTCAGATAATATTTGGAGTATAATTCAAGTTACCTTCACCGCAAAGTATATTGAGTTAGAGTACAAATACTAGGAAATGTAATTCAATTACTTTCGAAGATACGTCCGCATACCGTAAAGGGGTCAAAGATAAACTAATAGAGAGAAAGAGAGAGAGAGAGAGAGAAAAAGAAAACAGCATGTATCTTCTATTGATGTCGTCTTCTTGTTTCCTTCTGTTTTTCTTTTGGTGTCATTTTGCATCTGTATCTCTCGCCTTGGCTTGTTTCTCGTTCTGTGTTCGGTCGTTTCCGTTCCAAGTTTGTAATCGGTTCAGCCCATCCCTATTCCCGTTAAATATTGCAGCGACAAATTTCTTCGAAGAAATTTTTATTTGAGATTATTAGTACAAGATATAGTAAAAACCTAATTTAGTCACTGTAGAAAATACTCTCGATCAAATGTATTTGCAACGATATCATAGTACCACGGAAAGTATTTGAAATACAGTATTTTGAGTAGAGTATTTGAGATCGCCACAAATCCGGGACCGACCCATCTCGTTATCAGAGGGGTAGACGCAGGGTTGTTATCGGCGTTCCCGTCGCCTTTAAAGCGCGACCCTACAGCATGGCTGATAACAATCTCTCGAGTGTCGGGACGGGATCGAGTCAAAATTTCGCAATGTCTCTTTCGAAAGTCACGTGCCTATTATCAAAAGGTCGGGACTACTACACAATGACGGAACAACTGACATCGTGGAACGTGCAAGTCATTCCATAAGATAGCAAACTTCGAAGCTTGGCCAACGCTGGGATCCGACGAGCCAATCAAATAGCGTCGAAAGTGCAACGTCACTGCACTCAGCACCACCTTTTTTTCTTGTTTTTGTGGGTGTGTTTTGCCTTTTAATCCCACCAAAGGCATAAAGGTGCCGTGACGTTGCGATTTTAGTCCGCCATTGTGCAGGGATTCCACAACGGTCAACAGAGGGCAGTCTTTCGAAAGGGGTCTGTGAGGGGGTGCGACTTTCATAACCTTCACAGTGGAAGGGAAACCCACGACAACCGGTTTCCTAAAACAGTGTTAAATTCTTGGAATGACACTGAGCTATTAGTTTCGAACCTGTTTTCTTTCCCACATCTCTATAGTAATATACGCGAAAAGGAAACCTTTGTCGACACCCCGAATATCACGCGACAGGCGACACTCTAAAGGCAAACAGCCGAAGTCGGTGATTGTTTATCTGCCACGCTGCAGGTTCGGAATAACCTCCCCGGATCCAACCCTTCGACAACAAAATGGGTCGATTCCGATAGCCCGGATCCCAGGGCGCGGAAGCGTGCCTGGGTTTGAGAGTGTTCCTGCAGCTGCTCAATCGGGGGTCACGTGGTTTACGGGCCGTGTTTGCGGTAAAAGCTCCGAGAAGGAGGAAAAAGCGTCGTCGATCGTCTGCGAGGAGCTCCCAACTTGGCTCAACCTCTTCCCCCCGCCATCCTCCCCAGCACGTGGCGATGCACGCATGCGCATGAGCAACCAATCTGCGCAGACCGCCACTAAATTGTAAAAGCTCTCCCCCCTTTCGGTCTCTAAGGCGCGTGCAGCGATCGAAGCGCCTCACGCGGGATGGGGAGTTCATATGTCTGGCGACCGCGCATTTTAGCATAGATAAGCTTTTACAACCGTAAGTGTGCAACCCCCCCCCCCCAAAAAAAAAAAAAAAAAAGAACAAGAAAAGAAGGGAAGTTAGCGTTTGCAGAACGTGTGTCCAGTGCGGGAGAAATTATATATTCCCAATGAGTTAGCGAATGCACTATCGGTTACGAACGAGATGCGAACAGCGCAGCGCATAATCCAGGTTGAAATGTTTTATTTTTTTTTTTCGTCCGGCATGCCGGATACGGAATCCCGCGCGTGACTCAGAACTACAGGAAACAGAAATTCAGAAACGTTTTCGAGGGAAAGGAAGGCCTGGGTAGAGGAAGCGGACGGAACGCTGAAGAGAGGAGGGTGTTTCCTCCTCTCCAGCATTTCGTTTGCTTCCTCCTTCCCAGCCTTCCTTTCTCTCGGAAACCTTTCTTAATCTGTAACTGACCTTAGGTGGCACAGCGTGTATCGAAGAATTAACACGCGGTCCGCTGTTCGCATTTCATTCGTACTCGTTCGTAAACCAATTGTAGTACTACTGTAGCCCGTTTGTATGGGGTTAACGAGCGAAACTACTAACCTTCCAAATCCATAAAAAACGACGTTAAAAAAAAAAAACTCGTAGGACTTTTGGATTGAT
The DNA here is from genome assembly GCA_037355805.1 of Ixodes ricinus. Classification (NCBI taxonomy): domain Eukaryota; kingdom Metazoa; phylum Arthropoda; class Arachnida; order Ixodida; family Ixodidae; genus Ixodes; species Ixodes ricinus. The sequence continues at coordinate 29,737 of JAZHYW010061631.1, forward strand.
ACCAGATCCGAAAATATGAACAGCAGAGGTCGAGTATCCCAATCAGATAACCCATGCAGACACGCGTGTAAACAAAAACGAAAAAGCAGGTCGCTCACTCGGCGTCCGGGTTCCCCAAGGTTAAATTGATGGCGTTAGTCCGTGTTCCGAAAAGATTCGCCGTTCGATGTACCCGTCAAAAGGTTATGCAGAGCGCAAGTTCGTCTGCTCCTTGCGCAGGAGATACGGTGACGTCAGAACGACGTCGAGCTCTGATTGGCTCTGATTGAAGAAAATAGCGGGTAGACCTCGAGGCAGCTCGCTTCGAGGTCTACCCACTATCCTTCAAGCAGAGCCAATCAGAGCTCGACGTCGTTCTGACGTCACCGTATTTCCTGCGCAAGGAGAAACACGACATACCGGATTCTGTGACGCCATGTTTTACCATTTGGGAACCACTAATCACTTAAAAAAAAAAAGGTATATTCTTTCACCCCTTGTCACATATACGACACCCCAAAACTTCAGCTGGACGTTCAGCGCAATGACGTGGAACTGACAGCCCCAACTTTGGCGAGAGGGTTGATAACGGTGCGATATAACGTAAAACAGTTAAAGTACGTATCAAAGTCTACAGAAAAAAAAATAACAACGACACAGAGGCTTTGCAGTAGAGCCAAGGAAACCACGGTAACTTTCTTTGCGGTCAGTCACATTTACGTGAGCTAATTTAGTAAGTCATACAACTCGGCTTTCAAGCCGCTCGTGAAATTTGGTAGTGTCGGTTCAACGTCAGCGCGCTGTACGTCCAACTGAAGTTTTGGGGTGTCGTATATGTAACAAGGGGTGTAAGGATATACTTTTTTTTTTTTAGAGTGATGATGTATGGGAGATTTAAAGTGTGCATTCTAAGACTTAACTTTATGTCAGTTGGTATAATAAACCGTTATTTGGACTAATTGAAAGTAGAAGTAAAAAGACTCCGTTTACTACGCGATAAAAGTTTGTGGCGCAATAAACGGAGTCTATTTACTTCTACTTCTACTTCTCAGCACCAATCAAAAGGCGCGGAGCCCAAAGCAAACACGAGCATGACAAAAACAAGCGCATACGCAAGACAAAACACACTTCGAACGAAGTTCACGAGATCAGTAAAAACAAGACGAAGCACGCACGAAGGCACCATCACAAGTCGTACACGAAAAGTCAGTAATTAAAAGGAAGTACGCAAGTACATAAAAAAACTAAGCAAATCTATAAGGCACCAAAAACAAACCCCACTCAACACGTGGAAACCGTTCCAAAATTCCCTGAACCTAGCTCTTTTCGGTTAACCGCTGACGACGACCAGAGCTCCAGGCAAAACTGTTCGTGGACCAGGGAGTCGTAAACATGTCAAAGCAAGACACGGACCGTGTCACTCGACACCCCGAGCAGGTATCTTCGCGAACCACTTCGAGGGAGATACTTCATCCGTCTCGCGGCGGCGACCGGCAGCCGACTACACTTGTGTGTAGTTTTACCACACAAAGTAAAACTAAACCAACAAAGCCAAGAAGGCATAACTTCGCGACAGTATAAATCACCGATGGAAGGTTGCTGGCTGCTGGGCCATGGTGTTCGATTGAGACGCGAAAACTTTACTCCAACTTCAAAAAAGAGCACACAATAAAACGAAGATGCCTGCAACAACTGCCGGGCAGAATTACAATTGCGAAACGACGCCTCGGCGTCAGGTATCCTCCCGTGTGCTGTGAGGTCGACTGATAGGTAGCCGGTGAACAAAGGCTATGGCGCACGACAGGTAACGTGGCTTACGACGGGGAACTGCGGAGAACTCCGTCCAATCAGGGTTCGGACAGAATCCCATTTGGTACAGGTGCCGACTCGATGAATCGGATGATGGGTGACTGCCCCAGCAGGGGGTCAAACAGTCGGGCCCCACGGCTCAAAACTACGTTTCCTTGGTATGTTTTATGAGTCGGAGATTACCGATTCCGACGATCCCGGCGGGAACTGCTAAAACGTGCCTCGCCGAAAAGCTCCTCTCCCCACAGAGCGTGGCAGCGGGGAAGCAAACGAACAGCATGCGAGACATAAATATCTTGAATGCATGATCTCGAAGCGCCGCGGAGGACCTGCGGCTTCAACATTCAGCATTCCGGGAATGGGAAGCTACTTTGCGGGGTTCATCCATGCTGTGTTGGTGCATTAAGGTCCCGCCCGCCCGCGACCCTTCCCCAGCTGGCCTGCTAAAACACCGGAACATGACCCGTGGTACCCACAACCTCTTTTTCACAAGGGCGCGGACATCTCGAATGCCGTAACTTCCAGTATGGGCGAAAACATTGCTTTGTCGTCGCTCCGCCAATAGAAGACACTAGGGAGTTTTCGTAGACCGTTTTCCACACTGAATTAAGAGGTTAAGAGCGTGCACAAAACGAGGTACAATAAAGACAAAAAGACGACAGGACAGGCGCTATTTAAACGATAGAGCACGAGAACATATCTTTTTGTGCGGAACGACGCGGAAACGCGAAGGGGGGTTGGGGGGGGGGGGGGGGATCTTGCAGACCACTGCGCTGGCTGTAAACCTGTATGGATGCAACTATAGTTCAAAAAAAAAAAAAAGGTAAAACCGAGAGAGAGAGAGAGAGCCGGAGAGAGAGAGATATTATAGAGACGTTTTATATAAAAAAAGACAGATGACAAATGCCCCAGCGCGCCTTCTCTTTATTGCTTCAAAAAGAAGTGACTTTTCTGGATGGCTGCCAGCAAGAGTGGTGATTGGTTTTCGTGCAAGTCGGGCAAATGAGTGAGTATATAAATGACGATGGTCTCTAATAAAATCTGTTGGGAGAATTTGCGCCTGTTCTGCCGTCGTTTTGTCTTTATTGTCCTCGTTTCGGTCGCGCTTTTAACCTTATCATTTAGTATGGACCGACTCGCCCAAACCCAGAAGTTTTCCCACATCCGCTACGCTCTCCGCAGGCAAGGCTAGCGCCGCGCATGCGCAGCAGTGGCGTCTTCGTTCCGGAGGGCGTTAATGAGGCGGGAAAACATTCTCCGCAAACTCCTAGGCATGCGCAGAGCCAGCCTTGCCTGCAGAGTCCAGGATCTCGTAGCGGGTTGCGGAGAACGTTGCGGGACAGCGGAAACGATCGGGAGTTTTCGTAACCTTTTTTCCCACCTCCGCTAAGCTCTCCGGAACCAAGACAGCAACCACTACCGCGCATGCGCGGCGCTAGGCTTGCCTGCAGACGGCAGACTTGTACGTAACTGATACTTGTAATCGATTATATTTTATTGTAACTTTTTAACGCTTCAATTACTTTTTCTGCGGTAACGTTCGCTGCACTTCAATTACTATTATTTTTGTAATCAATTCCAAGTAATAATTATATGTTTCCAGAAAAACTAAAATTATTGAATTTTTTTTTTCACGTGACGATTACTTTGTCTGTGCGTCATTCGTCTATGTAATATGTTGCACCAACGTTGGACACTTTTTTCAACCCCTAAACAACTGAAAAATGATACCAGAAGGATTATAATGCCAACGCGCTCACTGCTGACATTCTCTAGAAATGTCAACACTGAGCGCTTCCGAGTCCGCTAAAAAGCGCTTCGCTTCCTAGAGGACTTGGAAGCATTCGTCAAAGCACTGCGCAACCACGAACTGGTACGCTAAGGGTTTGTGCGCTAAAACACCACACTTCCCTCAAGCGTATCCGTCGAGAGGGCCTTCAGCGACAGGTATCTTCACCTGACTGACGAGAACTTCGAACGACAACTGCTGTTGAAGCTCAACAAAAGGTGAATGACAAAGAGAAACAAAATATAACCACCTTAACAATACGTATGCATTTCTTCTTTAAAAAAAAGTAACGTAAAAATTATTCAATTACTGTTATGATGCAGTTATTGATTATTGTAATCAGTTACATTTTCCAATAAAGTAATTGTAATTGGTTACTTTTTTTTTTTCAGTAACGCGTACAAGAGTGTTTAGGAGTCCCGTGGGGTTGCGGAGAAGTTCCGGAGCAGCAGCGGAAACGATCTACGAAACTTCCATATTCAGGATATAAGCGTCACCAGTACCCATTCTCGTTTTGCTTCACCGGCTTCACCACTATTGTCATACTATTTCCAGGTTGAAACCTTTCTATTCTTTTTGGTCGCCCATACCGTACATGTCCACCAGGTGGCTGGGGACGAGAGTGAACGAAAAAGGTGCTTACTATCCCTCCCTTTCACCTTGCGATGGACCCTCGAGGACGCGGCGAGACATCCGAGGTGCCAAGCCAACGGGGTGCGAGCGTCGCGTGGCTTTCGAAACGGGCGGGGCGTGTCATTTCGTGACACGTTCACGCTGTTGGACAACTTGGATTGGCTGGGATGGCTCCTGCGTCTGCTGCCGACCCAAATTCATGTTTTACAAAAACATACTGGACCTCAGGTTTGTTTGCTCAGGTAAAACGATGAAACATAAGGCAGCTGGCAGTATATGTAGACGAGAAAACGTAAGGGCCCCAGGTACGCCTAAACCAACTGTATGAAGCCACGGTACGCCTGAACCTTGTGGTACGCCTGAACCAATTAGTGAAGAATGAGAACCAGTATTGTTAGCTCGGAGGGCAAAAAATAAACTTAATTCAGGGTATATTCTTAGTAGAAAATGCGGAGTTCATTTATGATAGATTCCCAATGCTTTGAAAATAATAAAAGGAATCTTGTAGATTCTTTTGATTGTGATTTGTTGTGGAATTGCGGAAGGAATCTTCAAAAGGAATTCGTAGGTATAGTCTACAAGATTCTCTTGATTGATGGTTTGTGCTATATAGGTCAAACGAAGCGTTGTGATTAATGATAGACTAGGCGAACATAAACGTTGTGTCAAAAACAAGGATCCATATTCCGAGGTATCCAAGCATATTCAGGAGTGTAGGAATTGCGCGCCTTTATGGAACTCTACAAGCGCCTACTGAAAGAGTCAATCGCAATAACGAAGCGTGAGAATGCAGTGAACAAGCCTATCTTTGTCTTTAAATGCGGAATGGAAGCGATTTCTAAATCTCTAATAATATTAACTTTTTTTTGTGCGTGTAGTCTTTTAGCTGACTTTCGTAGTGAAAGGTGCAGTGCAATTTGTAGTTTTCCCAACGTGTTTCTTTTATTTTTTTTACGATGTGTTATTTTTGGTTGCTGTCAGCTAGTTTGTTAGTTTGACCCCATTGTTAGAGGTCGGTGTTGTGTCTTTTGTGGAGAGGTGGGTACGTGTCTTGTGTGGAGAGGGTGATGTGAAGAAGGGTTCCCTTTCCTTCCTTCTTTTTTCAACCCTATACAAAGGGTCCTTCCTCAATAAAGGTTTAGCTGTGTTTGAGACGTTCTCCTTCTCTTCCTTGTCGTCGTCTGTCATCACCTCAGTCTCGGGTTTTTCACTAAAATGTTTAATATACACCAGCTCACTTGCGCCCTTACGTTCTGCTCATTAATTCGTTGTAGACTAGTTACCGTGTTGTGTGTGCGTGTTTCACCGTTGTGACATACAAATTCCGAGTTTTTTGGATATATTCGAACACAATTCTTTTATAGGCGAGCGTTTTTCTTTTCTTTTTTTTTCGGATTTTTATTGGTTTTGTTTAAGACGTCATTTTCTATATTCTCCACGAAGTGTGTTTCGAATAAGCCCTCACGCTGCGTAGAAGTTTGGTTTGGAAGATACACAGTCCATCTGCAATCCCAAGTGGCTAGTACGCTCTTTCGCGCGACTTGCGGCGTCATACTTGGGTGTTGGGTCAATTACTTCTGAAATGTGATTTGATTACAATTACAACTACCGTGCTCCAAAAGTAGTTACTTAACGCTTAGAATTACCAGCGCTCAAAAAAAGTAATGCATAGCAATGATGCATTACTTTTCCGTTATTTGCCTCTGTGAGCTACTGACTTCAGTGGTGTAAGTACATACGATGGCGTTCTGCCGCGATTAGATGCATTTGTATGTCCATCATTTTTTGTTTAAAAGTCGAAAGCCCATTTCATGTCAGATTTCCTGCCCTTGTTCCACCTACTTTATTGATGCCATGATATCGGCACCGAGTTTTGAGTATGATGAGTCAATTGTTTTATTATTTTTGTAATGCCATAAAGATAAGAGTGAAGAAGTCACTACTCTGTTCCATCAGATCTCCTATCAAGTAACGCGCACCTAAGCCGGTCTGCCCGTGTTTCACGATGGTATGATCACATCTTATTGGCGACGCAACACGTCTGCGTACATTTTCCGAAAAAAATTAATAAAACAAGCAGCAGCTGTAAGCGTACCGCTTCCGCATACGCTGGTCGGTCACGTCCGTTCCGATATCCGTCTCGTTGCCGTTGGAACAAAAAAGTGGGGAATAAATCCGACGCACACACGACGACCAACTACATTACGCAAACACACCACACACGCAAACACAAACAAGGCTTGGTAACTGGTTGGCGACTTGGCTTGGAACTCTCGGAACGTTGGTCAGTGCCGATGCCAAATGGCGCTGCAGTTTTGCAGGGCTTCGCAGGAATCGCAACCTAAATAGCTGGCACGCTCACTGCTGGAGTATTTACGTAGGAATCCGAAAGAATAAACCGAATAGGGCGACTCGGCGTACGAGAGCAATCAAAGCCGTTGCCAACGCAGAAATCCTTCACGGCCCCGAATGCCCGCATTCCTTGGCAGTGCACAGCCTGACCAAGAGGTGGCGGCACGGTCCACAACGACGGCTTAGCGCGGCGATTTGAACTCGAAAAGTGCACTTTCGGAACGCGAATTTTAAAACGTGGATGCAGTAAGTTGGCAAAGTGCCTCTCTTGATCCACTGGCCAACGAGAGTCTGCCAAGTCCCTCTTCTTGAGACGGATAAAGCCTGTTCACCGTACTTGCATGAAACCGAAACCAGAAACAACACGCTTGAACTTGCAGCGAGTCTTATGAACGCGTCCATGTTATGGTGGCGATAAAACAAACAGCTGTAGCTTGCGGGACGCAGCTTGACCGACATTACCTATAGACCTTTTCCACAAGGGCACCGCCATCTTGAATTGTCGTCACTTCCAGTATGGGCGAAAACATTGTTTTGCCCATACTGGAGGACCCTTACGCCAATAGAAGAGATTTATGATATAAGCGTAACCGTCACACATCCTCGTCTTGGCTCCCGCTCTAGTTTATACTGGTTACAGGTTGAAACGTTTTATTATTGTTTCGTCGCCCATACCGGATACGCCTATTCGGTGGCTGGGGACGAGAGTACACGAAAGAGGTCTATAGTCGTTTGCAGGTACGGCCTCTGGGTGCCGGCATCTTGCTGCTGGTGTGCGTAGATCGTCTGATAGTCAAGCTTTATTGAGGCCATGGGTACGCCTCAGGATTGCTGACTATCAGACGATCGACCCACTCTAGCAGCAAGATGGCGGCGCCCAGAGGCCGTACTTGCAAACCGTCGGCTGCGCTCGTATTTCGTGCGAAACAAAGCGTAATGCTCGCTATCATATGCAAAAAAAGTAATCGAATTTTTTTTTTTCAGTTTGCTTTATTTGATTTTTTAGCTATATACACGTTGAGTAATTTCGGTATGATGTCGTAATTTGCGTGCCGTAGTTTGTTTTGGAGCGCAACAATCTCTATCCAAACACTAGGTCCGACGCGTGGGGTAAATGTGAATATTTTTCCAAGAAAGGTTTATCAGTCTACTTCTAATTAGCAGTATATATATATATATATATATATATATATATATATATATATATATATATATTTTGTTTGTTTTTATTTATAAGTTATTGCGCGATGCTTTATAAAACCAGGGCAGACAACTAGTTCCATTTCTCGACTCTCCTAAATAGCCCTTTCCTTTTTTTTGTGTGTGTGTGTGTGTGTGGAGTCAGGTTTAGTAGTTATTCAGGCTTAATCGAATGCGGCAATTAGAAAAGGAGAATCTCGCCAATACTGTTCTAATACCTTCGTCACAGACACGACAGCCATTGAATATTCGCGTAAAAGCCTTCTGTAAAAGCCTTTGAACCCTGAAGGGTATCAATAAATAATTAAAAAAATAAAGGATACGTCCATACTTAAAAAGCAACTGTGGTGCACGTTTGCTTTGACAGCGGGAGTTGATCAGTTCTAGCGGGCGTCTGGAGTGTCCGCCATGAACATGACAAATTTAGCCACAGCAGTACTGCTACCGATAAGGGGGAACTCCGCCGACTTTTTTATATTCTTCGATTTAGCTGGAAATTGGCAGACCGCATCAACATTTCTTTCTCAACTAATAACCAAAATATTTTTAATTTTTTTTTTATTTTGAGAAGTAATTCAATTTTTTAAGTTACGCCAACCACGCGTGTTTTAGGCAGCGACCTTCTACTGGCAACAGTGAAACATCCATACTTTTCCCTTCCCGCGAACGTCACCGGCCGGTAGGCGGACGAGCGGCTCGGGCTTCCGCGAAGTGGCTTTTCAGGGCGCCAGCGATCGAGATTATTTTTTCACAGCATTAAGGTTGAAAGTTTCTTTGCAGTGGGTATCAATCTGTGCTCCGCGGTATAGTGGAGGAGCAGTGCCGGGAAAAGCTTCTTTTGTTACCCTTGTATTCGTGGAAGAAAAAAAAAAGCGCTCCCCGGCAGCAATGGAGGCTGCGACGTCAAGGTGCTTTTGCGCCAGCTGTGTGCCGAGAGAACTAGCGCCACGTGAAACATTCTCACTTATGCTCGTAATACTTTAGAGCCGCGTGCTGCGAGTTGAGTATTCTCCTGCAGCTGGGAACAGCTTCAAGAGCGGCAAGCGCAGACTCAAGCCGGCTTCGACCACTACGACATCCATCCAAAGAGGAGCGCTAACAATAACGAGAAAAATAGTGCTCACCTTAGCGAGTCCACGTTTGGCGCAGTCACATTCTGTTCACAGCTCTAATAATTGAAAACGAGCGTGTTAATAAAATCACAAATGCTTCAGTGATTTTTTTCTTTTTTTCCCCCGTAAACACTATATCCGTTTTGGACATCGAATCTAGATCGGGCTACTCTCGGAGTTCCTCTGACGCGGCCGGCATGATATTCGACACATTGCTGTTCGTGTCTGGTATTACAGAGGTTTATGGAACAGGCGTTGAGATTCCTGAATATACGAAAGAGATGTAACCTGGTTTGTCAAATGGTTGGCGTGCAATATTCTGTCGCAGAAGAGGTGGTGAAAACGTCTTTATTTTATTATACGGAAACTTATTAATGTCGTTGAAGGGAAGAGGCAAGTAAATTTATAGCTGATGGAAACTGTGCAAAGCCAAAACTTACTTTAAACAAGAATAATACTAATAATACAATTGTTTATTTTATGTGCCCAAACACAATTACGCGGGTCTTTACACTGGCGCACACAATATAAAAAGAAGAAACGCAACACGCGCACAGCATCAAATGTACAAATTAGCATGACTACAAACAGGTGGCACACTTCACACAAAATGTAATACAGTTTCAACTTTCAACTAGACTTGCCAAGTTCCGGCGAAAAACTGGAAAATCTGTGAAAATGTCCAAGCTAGAGGATGCGATTCTATTAAATGAAATTTTAATACGGGACAGTGGTGAGAGTTTAGTCATGGATTGAACGTGAAAGACAGTAACATTTCTGGTAACGCGACAAGGAACATGAAAATCGACAGAATTCCGAAGATTCAGTCCAACCATTTACCACCCTGTGCAAAAAAGAAAAAGAAAAAAAAACAGATTACGCTCGGATTTTTTATTTAACAAAAACCTAAGTAAAACACTTTTAAGAAGAAATTCCTAATCACCATAAAAGCGACGCTGAAAGTGCCTGTCATAAAATGCGTATCATTCTTTTTGCACTGATTCAATGCTTAAAGACTGTGTACGTATACGTGTTACAAAATTCCAAACCACAGAGGCAAATTCAAGCCGACAACGAACTAAAGCACAAAATAAACGAATCATACAAGCAGGGCGTCTCAACTTTTGAGTTATACGATATACAATACCAAGAGTTTTCATCGCATGTCCAAGAATAAAAAGAAACATGAGCATTGAATGATAACGCGCTATCAAGGCACACACCGAGACCTTTCATTACAGTCACGCGTTCGATTGGAGTTCCTCCCAAAGTGTAAGTAAAATGCATAACAGTCTGCCGTATGCTCAAAGGGAAGAACCTTAGTTTTGGTAGGATTTAGGAGCAAATTATTTGCCAAAGACCATTGCAGTGTGTTATTCACTTCGTGCTGAAGAGCATTACAATCAAGAGGAGTAGCAACGCACATAGAAATCTTAATATCATCCGCAAACAGTAGGAGCTCAGCTTTTTTGACACATGAGGCTATACCGTTAACAAATATCAGAAACAGAAGAGGCCCAAGAATAGACTTCTGGGGTACACCTGAAGTTGAGTAAAATAGTTTAGAAGGGACACTAGAAATTCGAACATGATTCGTACAACATGAGCTTTGAAACCAGCGAAGTAGTTCAGAACAACAACCGTATAACGATAATTTGTGGAGCAATAGCTCATGATCAACTTCATCGAATGCTTTAGACATATCAAAATAAATAACATCTACCTGTGCCCTGTTCGTAACAATTGGTGCAGCGAAATGTAAAAGGGAGCACAAGTTGGTTTCAACTGACCGTCTCGTAATAAACCCGTGCTCCGAAATAGTTAATTTTTTTTAGGAAAGTAATGAGTTATTTGTTTATGAATAACTTTCTCGAACACCTTAGAAAAGCCGCACAATAAAGAAGCAGGCGGATAATTACTGACAACCGATGAATCGCCTCCCTTTACATATTGGCACGACAACCGCTTTCTTCCATAACGATGGGAACACACCAGAGCGAAGTGACAAGTTGAAAATGTGTTTCAAAATCGGTGCAAACAAGTCACCGCAACCTTTGGTTGTAAAGCTCGGAATACAATCTACTCCAGTAGATAACTTCGGTTTAAGGTTTCCTATGCCTTCCCCAATTTCATCCGTATCTACTCTAACACCCGATAAAACACCCTGGCGAGTTTACTTCTCTATGTCAATAGGCTGAATAATTGGCTGACCAACTGTGTAGCATTGACTAAAATAGTATGCCAAACGATCTGCCACCTCTGGTGAGGATGAGAAATACTTAATGTTTCCATTAAAACAATCCCGCAGTGAAATTTCATGTGTATTGTTACGAGCGTGCTGCTTTGCACACTTCCAGGAAATTTCAAGGCGGCGGTTCAGACTGCGCTCGACATCATCGAGATGTAACTGTTTATAGCGAGAGTACAATGTTTTGACGAGAGGACGATAAATACAAAATTTAGTGTACCAAAAACTACAGCCTATTTTTTTAATGAAAATTATGTTTTTTTTTTAAAGGTATACATTTTTAATTCATTGGAAGACCAGTCCGGGTAAATTGAAAGGTGAGAGATGCGTTTTGGAACAAAAATGCTAATCGCGTCTTGCACAACTGAAGTAAACGCTTCTATTGCGAGATTGGTGTCATCTATTACAAGAACAGCGTTCCAGTTTTAATTATGAAGGTATTTATACATTCCCAAATAACCTCCTTTGGGGTAACAGTAAGCAGAGGGTCTGTTTAATACCTGCAACTCTCTTGGAAGCCGTATTTGAACATTGAGAGGTGGATGATATCCATCCATTTGCACTAGAGAAATCGAAACAGTACTAATATTGATTCGATTGAAATATTTGATAACACTAGGTCAAGCACATTCTTGTTCTTGACCTAGTCTAACAAGAACAAGAGTGATTCTTACATAGAATTACCCCTTTCCCATGTGCACTCGTGGATGAGATTTGAGCGCGTTGCATTCTACTCCGACAATAAAAAATAAATAAAAAAAGAAAGAAATGGGGAGACATCTTTTTTTGAGTAACTTTTCCCAACTTTTGAATTAAAAATGCTATGATTCATTTCTGTACTTTACGTGCTATTGTATCTCCAAGCAAATATTCTTTATTTGAAGATGAATAGTGTACTTGTGTATTTTATACGCCTTTTTATTTTGGTTGTGGAGTTCTTTAATTGCCATTTTAGCACGATCTTCATGAGCAGTAACCTGCCATCTGGCCCACAGAACTGCAGTTCATTTCATTGTATACATTTCATGGTTTACGAGAATCACAGTCTACACGTGTTAAGTCACAGCCCAGCACGCTCGTTCGCCGCTTTGGAAGGCGAGCAACGTACGCGCCACACGCACGAACGCTGAAAACGGCACCGACCATAAGCGCTTTTCTGGAATTGTCTATAGACCTTTTGCTAACTTACTTAAGTAACAGGGAGCATACGGATGTTACAACAGTAGTTACACGTGCTGGCGTCTGCAACAGTAACTTTTCGAAAGAAAATATGGCACGTTTCTTCAGGTATAACACGAGCGGGGGGGGGGGAGCACCTGTACCCACATTCCCAGCATTCTTCGTGGTGCTTGGGTAATTTTCCAAAACATGAATTTGCGTGACTCTTCGATCTTTCTTCTCCAGCGTAACTGCCAGCTTCTGATAGAAGGAGAACGGATTTGCTAGGGACTTCACGAAACAAGTGAGCCGCGGCTTTAGCCTACCGAGTTGCGAAAACGGTTTTATCAAAATCCAAATTGCTTCCGGTTTTTTCTTTATTAGTTCAGGACGTACGTCAAGGTCATACTTTGTCTAACTAGAGGTTATTATCAATTTCAGATAGCACAAACGCCCCGGTTTTATCACTGTTCGACGCGACACCGACGCGACAAAGGTCTGACGCACGACCCGATTGCCGGCCGCTCTCCTCGCTGTCCGCAGGTGACGTCATGTTCGGCGGAGAAAACTGGGAAAAAACCGGGCAGAACGATGCATTGGTTTCGGCAGCGTACTATATAAATATACATCTTTTTTTATAAATATAACTAGAGTGAATCTGGAGGAGCGGAATAGTATTTTGGAATCACGAAGCCATCCGCCTTCAGTTGATGCCTTTGGATTAGGTATCTGCAGGATTCTTGGGTCCTGCAGCGCGAGTTTTCGCTCCACGTGCTCCGAGCTGCGGTGAGCCAACACACTCGGCCACCGATGACCCCAGAGGGCGTCAGAAACAACTTAATAAACGAATACGCTCTGTTCAGGGGAGAGATGAAATCCTGTGATCGGCTTTTCGGCTAGCACTGATTGCGTCAATAGGCTGCGCTGAAATAGGTCAATAGGCTGCGCTGAAACTTGGAACAAACTGTGGCGCCCAAAATTTGGGTAGTACAAGCTCACCTAAATTGGACCTCGCACTACATATGGCACCTTGAGTGAGACCCTTTCTTTCTCTGTAGGGTCGAAGAACGGGAAAGCAACCACTGGAAGTCCGAAATCGGCTAGATTCAACTCCGCAGGACAATCGAAAGTGCCAGCAGATTCATGCCACCACCGCTAGGGTACGCGGCTCTTACATCTGGGTGTTGACGCCAAGATGTCTGGCGTCCCAACGCTTTTAATTTTTTTGTTTTCCTGTTTTCTTTGGAACGCGTGAAACGGCATTTCTTGGCTCACGCTCTTGGCGCCTTAGCTTTGTTTTGACGTGTGCTTCGACAACGTTCAAGATTTCTGTTTTTTTTTGTGGGGGCATTTTGGTTCGAGTTCGCGTTTCGCACCACAGCAGGCACGCTTTTACACGTGTGACAGTTTGAGATGCTCAAGTTCGTACTACCCAGAACACGTCCTAACAAGTACCTCTTCGCAGCATCTCCCTGGGCAAAGCAGCGAGGCCCAGGGACCAGGGTAGAAACTTCCAAGCTTCGTTTCTAAACCGCGTCACAGTGCTGCTTCCACATGCCTGCCTGAATCGAACCAGTACGAAATCAGGGCCAGTTGGCATGTCTTGCTCGCCCGCAGGCAAACTTCACCTTTCGCGGACTCGATTACAACGTACTAGGATGCCACGTATAGCCAATGCCAACAGGCATACAACCTTCCGAGCGTTCGTATTGCATTCGTTGTACCTAGTTTCCGCTTAAAACACCTAACGCACGTTCTCGACCTTTTTTTTTTTTTTCGTTTGCAAGATGGTTGACATTAGACAACCCGCAAAGGCGATCGGCTCTATTTTTCAGTTCAAATCAACGCTACGGAATAAGACACACACTGCGTGAAAACACGTCTAAACTGAGCCTTCCAAAAAAAAAAAAGGTTTTGTTTATTTGTATTTTAGTATATTCCCTTCGGTATTGCGAGGAGATCAAACTCCGAGGCGCTTTGTCCATGCCTCTTTTCCACACAGCTCGGTGTTTACCGGTATGAGGCCTGTGGACTGGCCGTTATCAAGATGGACGTCATCTTCCTCGACTGAACGCGGAGTGCGGATTGGACATGAGTGCTGCGTCATCAGCGTTCGGCTGGAATTCGTCTTCGATGTTGCTACACGGATTAGCACGACTACCATCAGCCAAACGCTGACGCGACGTACGGCCAAGTCAGCCAAGCGCTGCGTCAGATACAGAAACAATACATTCATGTTGTTGTCGTCATGGGTTTATAGTTCCCAAACTAGCCCCCATAGGCACGACGCTTGGATATCCTCCGCAATGGACAAGAATGGTTCACTCGTCAAATCTGAACCAGGAGAAACTAACCTGATTGCCGATGTCCTCTGGCAGTGTTTCAAAACGCCGATGTCTGGTGAGTTGCCGATTGTCCCAATGAACATGATTCCGCAAGTGTGTTGACGGTCCCGCTTCCTAGTTCGTTCACGCACAACACACACGCACAAAAAGTGACTGGCCAAAGACGCGAAACACGGACGCTACCGGAAGAATACGTACCAAACGCACCGCTTGCCCATGGAACGACAAAGACGGCGGAAGAACAGATCACGTGCCGGCATGAGTCCTGAGGTTCACGCGCACTCCGCTCAATAAAGTAGTGCCACCTCGAGTGTACAAATTTGGAGCTTGGACTGCTGTTCAAGCTGACGTGTGGCCATAACGCGCCAATATCAATGAGGACGAACAGTTCCAAGAAAACTGCCAACTGCTCGAATCTGTCGGTTGCGATGGTAGCATAGAACGACAGAATGAAGTTCCTTGAGCCCGCGTGCACGCGACTAAATGGAACGTCTCTGCCGCACGAGCGCACGCGCAATCGAAGTCGAAATGGCCACCTCAAGCTGCTCCGAAAAAAATAATAATAATAATTTGCAGCGAAGCAAGCTAGGGTTCGTCCTTCAAACCTAGAAACGCTTTCATCGCATCTGTTCCGAACGCTGTAGGCATTTTTCGCTCGGCCAGGAAGCGCCGTGGCGTCCACGAGACGCGACTGCGTATGGAGCCCTGCTACAAAGCGGCGCTGTAGCGTCTGATAAAGCACGAGCCACTGTGTATACAAGCGTTTGTCTGTGCATGCGTGCTAACTGAGAATCAGAAAAGAACAAACAAAGGTTCAAATTAGCGAAATAAAAACGCAGCTGGCGCCTTTGGTGTCCTATCAAGCCGCTGCATAAGAACGCATTCCTTTCTTTTATGTTCGTAATGGTGTGAAGTTGGAACGCGACCAAATACATCCGAATTCGCTCGCTCTGGGCGCTGTTAAAATCTGGAGAACTACATGCCTACATCCAGAAGAACGACGTTGTCACTGTGGCTCTCCGGGTCAAAGTGCCGGCCAACGAATCACCGGGTTCAACTCCCGGTCGACACGCCCGCTGTCAGACGAACCCCTTTCGAAAGCGCGTCCTCAGTTGGAAGCTGCGGAATCCTTGCACACTGGAGAACACAAGCGCGAGCTCTCCGCGTTCGACTGCGCCTCGGCTGCCGCGAGCATTCGTGCAGTGGGCACGGACGGTGCCAACGTTACTTTGGATGGTGCTGATGCAATGCCACCGAGAATACAAGTCCTTCACTTTTTCTCCCCCAAGCGTCATCACAGGTGGCTCCACGCAGCGCCGCTTGGTTGTTTGGGTTGTTCTGGGCCGTTTGAAATTCCCGCGCGAAGTCATGTGACTGCGACGTCGTGACCTTATCGATCAATCAGGATTTTCCCGTCACAACGCCACTACCGACGCCGTCGCCGGCGTTTCTGCGACACGAGCTCCTTAACTCTATCGCATTAAAATAACAGATAAAAGGCCACGGCACCCGCTATCGTCCACATGGCGCGGGAACTAGCATACCGCAGATGACTGACACAGCAGATTCGCGTTCCACTGTGTGATAAGCATTCAGGAACTCGCGCTACGAACTCCTGTGTCGCAGGAAGTGATACCATAGATTGCGGACACAGCAGCTTTGCGTTTCACGGCGCGATAAACGCGGAAACCCGCTACGAACCTGCATGTCACGGTAACCGAAATCGTGCGCGCAGCTCGCGGGCACGGCAAGCTTGGGTTTCATGGTGCGATAGACTCGCAAGAACCTGCTCCGAGCTCGCTTGTCACACGTATCGATATCGCAGATCGCGACATTGATCCGTCGAGAGTCTGGGGTGGGCGATGCTTCGGATTTTTTAGCCTATAAGAAATTAGCCAGAAAACGGGATGGGCGATCTCTTGGGGGAGGGCATTCATACGATACTGTTTACGTAATAATTTTGTTTATTATCGGAACACGGTGAGCAATGCCAACATGGCGACAAACGCACTGTTCGAACAACGTCTTCACTTCGTCGTCGTTTGTGCTCTGCTCCCAACTGCCATTGGGCTGGCTTGAACATAACAAATACATTCCAGGCCAAAAGATAGTTACAAAAAAACACAAACGCAGATATTAAAAATGCAATATCACGATGGCATTATTCGCCCTGGGTTGGATCAGTTGGCGGTAAAGCACGTACAGAAACAGTAAACATTCCGTGATCACCTAGCGCATTCCAAGAAGCTTGATTGACTCCTGGCTCGTTGGAGAAACCTCGATAATCGAAGGCTTCTTGAATGAAAACGGTGGAGTTGAAGTGCTTTTTGGGATCTTCATTTTATGGTCATAACTCCATCTACGAGCTCTAAGCATCCTAAGAAACCCGAAATCGCAGCCACACGCGGCCGATTTGCATATAAAAAAATAATAATCAACAATTGCGACACTTACCGTTGTCGCAGAACGACAGATAGCGCATCCCGAACGCTTGCCGAACCCTATATGTGGGAAGAATGCAACAGAATGGAGGGAACGAGGAAGGGAGGTGGAATTGGAGCATTTATTAAGAAGAACATGAACTTTCAAAGGATCAGAAAGGAGTGCGCCGAACATTTGTGGCTGAAAGGAAAAGTCGCTGGGGAATCAACAGTCCTTGGAGTTGTTTACTTATGGACAGGGACAGGTGCTAAAGAGGAAAACAGAAAAATGATTGATTGCATATCAAGAGACATTAGTGAGCTAGGGGAAGGCTCTGAAATAATTATTATGGGAGACATGAATGCCCATATCGAGGGTCTGGATGGGTATACGGACTCAACTGGAAGCATATTACTAGAACTGGTGGAAAAGCATGACTTAGTTTTATGTAATACCAGTCAGAAGTGTGACGGGCACATAACGTGGGAAACTGGCAATCTACATTCAACTATAGATTACGTACTCATGTCACACAAAATATATGGTAAGTTACAAGTAATGAAAATAGATGAAGAAGGTTCCAAAAGTCTTGGTAGTGATCACAAACGTATTAAGCTGAATTTTGCCAGAGAAGTAAATGCTGAAACTAGACAACATAATTCAAAGCAAACTTTCTGCAGCGACAAAGAGTTGGAAATAGTTGCTGAAAGAATAGAGGAAGCAGTTTCAGGGCAACGGTATACAGATTGGACCTATGAGAGCCTAACTAGGCTTTTTGCTCTGGAACTAGACAAAGTTCAGAGTAAACGAAAGGGGAAGCAAGGACATAGACCAAAAAGCTGGTGGGACAAAGAAGTGAAGCAAGCGATACAAAAACGTCAGGAAGCCTCTAGAGAACACAGGCATTCCAAGCGTAGTGGGGAGTCAGAAACGGAAGTAAAAAGAAAATGGGACACTTTTATAACATGTCGCCGAGAGGCATCCAGTTTGATCAATGCGAAAATTCAGAGAAAGGGTGAAGAATGGATGAGTAATGTAAGCAAGAAAGATAGAAACGCAGCCAAGAAGTTTTGGGAGCACTTGAACTCACTCGGTGAAACGACGCAAGCTAGACAGAGGTTCATACTCTCGCATCAGGGAGATCAATTAGAGGGAGATGATGCGATACGACATATAGGAGCAGTGATGGAGGAGAAATTTCGGGAACGGGTACATGTGGAAGATAGGAGAACCGAAGGAAGTAGCAGTCCAGCTTGTGACATCGCGGATTTTGGACAAAGAGAATGGGAAAAGGCGGAACGAAGAGTCCCTAGTGGCACGTCGACAGGCACAGATGGTATCCCAATCAAGCTGGTGAAGAATTTGGGTCCTAAATCTAAGGCAAAACTAAGGGAGGTAGTGAGCACTATGATAACAAAAGGAAATATTCCAGATGAATGGAGGCTTAGTAGGATGAGTATGATATATAAGGGAAAGGGAGATAAGTCTGATATTAGGAATTATCGTCCCATAACCGTGACACCAGTTATTTACAGGTTGGTAATGCAGATTATAAAGAACAGACTGGAGGAATGGGTAGATTGCGAGGGCATACTGGGCGAGTTACAGAACGGGTTTCGGAAACAAAGAAGGTTGGAGGACAATATATTTTCTCTAACACAGTGTATAGAAATAGCGCAAAAAGAAAACAGACAGCTCTGGCTGGCATTTCTGGATATCAAGGGTGCCTATGACAATGTGAACCAAAGGAATCTGTGGGACATAGTGGAGAGCTTAAACCTAGATGAAGGACTAACAGCAATATTAAGGAACATTTACAAAGATAATAAGGTGATTATAACATGGGAAGGAAAGGCAACGGGGAAAATAGAGATAAGACGAGGCCTTAGGCAGGGGTGCCCGTTATCGCCTTTGCTGTTTATGTTGTATCTGAGAGGATTGGAGGATAGACTAGAGAAGAGTGGGCTTGGATTCGACCTTTCGTACAGTAAGCTAGGCCAAAAAATTCAGCAATCCTTACCGGGATTGATGTATGCGGATGATATCGTACTAATGGCTAACAACAGGATAGATTTGCAGGAATTAATGAGCATCTGTGGTAGGGAAGGAGAGGAATTAGGTTTAGAATTCAGTAGTGAAAAATCAGCAGTCATGATTTTTAACAATGATGAAGTTGAGAGGCTGAAGATACAGAATATTACAGTTGAGAGAGCTAGTAAATACAAGTATCTAGGAGTATGGATATGTGATGGTGCAGAATATCTCAGTGAGCATGAAAAGTATATAATAGGTAAGGGCAACAGAAATGCAGCTGTAATGAAAAATAGAGCACTTTGGAATTACAACAGGTATGAGGTGGTGAGAGAGATTTGGAAAGGGGTCATGGTGCCTGGCTTGACTTTTGGAAACGCAGTGCTATGCATGAAATCCGAAGTGCATGCAAGACTAGAAATAAAACAGCGCGGAGTAGGTAGGCTGGCTTTGGGGGCACATTGCAAAACGCCAAACCAGGGAGTACAAGGAGACATGGGATGGGCGTCATTTGAGGGCAGGGAAGCTGTGAGCAAGATAGAATTTGAGGATCGGTTGAGGCAAATGGATGGGGAGCAATGGGCACGAAAGGTTTTCAGCTATTTATACATGAGGAGTATAGACACAAAGTGGAGACAGCGCACTAGGAAATTAAGAGGAAAGTTTTTAGGCTATAGTGGAGTTACGGAAGAGCAGGTCTCAGTTAAGAAGAAAGTTAAGGCCACAGAAAGAGATCGGTGGCTAGAGGGAATGCAGACAAAGACGGCTCTGGAAAGCTATAGATTAAACAAAACAGTTATTGCCAAAGAAAGCATTTATGACAATTCTAGGGGAAGCTCATTGTTGTTTGAGGCAAGGACAGGTGTTTTGCGAACCAGAACATACAGAGCGAAGTACCAGGAAATGGATACAGTGTGCGCTGCTTGTGGAGAGGAGGACGAGACGGCTGAGCACTTGATACTCTACTGTAAAGGGCTTCACCCTATGCCTACCGAAGACAACATAGATTTAATAAAGTCATTGGGTTTTAGAGACAGCGAAGGAAAAGTGGATTTCAAGACAGTAGAGATTACCAAGCAAAGATTAAGTGAATGGTGGCAGAAAGCGAGAGAAAACTAGGTATTTTCTTATTAACTGATGGCAAGGGGGTTTTATAGCCTCACTTTCTTTTCAGTGCGGAGTGAATATAGTTTTCACATTTAAATATTCTAAGCTTAAATGGTAAAACAAAATGGCTAGGTGGCGTAAGCTACCGCCCGATCCAAAGGGCTCAGCCGGATTCATCCATCCATCCATGAAAATGGTCGTGTTGTTGTTGTTGAAAACGTAGTGAGAAAGGTTGTGTTTCTGTACGTGTTCTATCATCGCTGAACTAATCCTAAACGGAGAAAGTCTGGTGACTTGCGCTGTTGACGCTGCTTTATTAATCCCATTACCTCGTAGCGTTGACTGCGGCAGGACCTATGCTGGAACAAAGGTGTAGTTAATTGATCGACACAATTAAAAACAAAAAAGGCGCAAAAAGGTGAGAGGCGAATTTAGAAAGACAGACACACAGGACAGGCGCTTTGCTATATGAATGAAACAACTAAATTTCTAAAAGTTTTTTTTTTGTTGAAGGAGAACAATCTATTTTATTTTTTAGGGGAATAACTATTTTGGAGCAAATACCGGGCGCTCAACGGGAAAAGAAGTATATGACCGAAACATTGAACGGACAAACAAAATTAAATATTGGACTAAGCACGTATCTTGCCTTGATTTTTGTGGCTGTACGTCATTAAACTTTATCATACACAATCAAAGCTAACTAATGCAGTTCTGGACATCGTTTATTGGTGCAAATACTCTCCAGAAATATTATTTGCAGTGTGCGTAACGTGGCAAACACCCGCACCACGGGCCCCTCGATCATAGCGGGTCTTCCGCAGGACCCCTTAGCCGGAGACTCAGGCACCCACCTGCAGTCCTCTAAAATGGCCCCCTCTTTCTCCCTGTTTCTTTTTGTTCCGTGCCTCCGCGTGGGCCCTCAGGCAAGGTCTCTTCCGGGGCCTTTGTCTCCTCGCAAGTTGGAGTCGTTTTGTCGTTTCAGGCTCATTAAAAAAAGAAAAGAACAAACGTACGCTAATTTGTTTCGGTTTATGAAAAAGAGAAGGCTACAGATAAAGACGCACATTTGTTGGCAGATTGGTACCTTTTAGACTCATGTTGTTGTAAAAGAAACTATCTCCAAACTCCGGTCTAGAAACATGCTTTTTGTGTGAGGCTTGTCAAATTATGAGGCGCTGGAGAAAACCAGCCTTTCGCGTTAAGTCCTTATTTCGAACTCTTTTTGTTCGCGTTCCGCGTATTGAAAAGCATGTGGGAAGGGCATCAGCACGCACCTCGTATTGTAGCGTCGCATTGTTCTTCCGCCAGCATAAACAGTGTTGTGGAAGTAGCTTAGGTACATTGTACTTAAAGTACTACTTCAAGTAGGTTTCGGAAAATTGTACCTTACTTGAAGTACATTCTCTAAGTATGTACTTGTACTTTACTTAAAGTATTTTTTCCGGTACTTTCCGAGGAAAGTACAATTCCCGACTTCAAAGTACATTCCCCAAATATGGTTCTGTTAAATTTATATCACAAAATGATGCTTTGTCAACTCCGAAGAAATACTGGGAGGGATATTCTACTCTCATTAGAAACGTGAGCAGACGACGCATCGCTTCGTTTGTTCTGGGAGCAGCTTTCCCGTGGAGTTTTGAACTCTCGCTACTTCTCGGTCAATCAGCGAAAGGAAGGACGTTTAAAATGTTAGGCAAGCAAAATTAATCATAATATAGCACCTGAGACTGTGGTGCGGAAAAATTAAACTTTCGAGTCGAAGAAAAAGACAACAGATCGGAGAACGTCACAATGTTTTGAGACATTCTCTTTTTTCTTTTCCTTTGACTTCAAAGTTCCTTAATTTTTTCGCACCCCAATTTCAGGTGTCATATGATGATTAATTTTCACCAGCTCGCTTGCATACTCACTGTTTCTTTTTTTTTCTATCCATTAAGGAGAGGACACTCCTCTATGGGAGGATTGCTTGCGGAAGCTACAGGGCTGAGGTCATGCTCTCTTCTAGTACATTTAACCCCATTGGGAGCAACAATCCATTGCCAGAAAATCACTATATAGTAATTTTCAGGAATTGGGCTCAATTCCTAAAAATAACTACTCTGTGGCCACTTTATCAAATATTCACTCCTGTTTTTTTTTGTTTTTTTAATAAGTCATGCAGCTTTGATTGTCCCTGGGCAATGCATACCAGTAAAAAAATCACTGTATAGAGGAATTAAAGGGCATCATGAACGATTGTGTTAAAATACTTGTACTTTACTTTGAAAGTGCATTGTGTTTATGGTACTTTACCTTGCACCCAGTGTACTTACTACTTTACTTGAAGTATATCACGTCGAATTTACTTTGTACTTTACTTGAAGTAACTTTTAGATGTACTTTACCCAACACTGAGCATAAAGGCCGTCTGCTTTCATCGTCCTCATCATGGCAACGAAAGCCGATTTTCCAAACGCCGTCTGCTCGCCAAAGTTTAATAGTTTTGTAATGAGCAGCCGCAGACTGTCGCCGATAAGCGGCGTGAACGCGGTGCGGGGTGGGTTAACACGCTCCCCAGTGAAACACGCGCCGTCCGAAAAGGTAATTCGGCGTTCGTTGTCATGGTGACAGCGATGAAAGCAGACGACCTTTTTGCTGCGGAAGAACACTGCGGCGCAGCGATACGAGGTGCGTGCTGAGGCGCTTCCGCATGCATTTCAATGGGCGGAACGCGAACAAAAAGAGTTCAAAATAAGGACCATAAGGCAGAAGGCTGGCTTTCTCCACCGCCTCATAATTTGACGAGCCTTACACGAAAAGCGCGTTTTTTTGTTTGCTTTTTTGTTATCTTGCGCTTTACTTTTTTTTATACGTAACATGTGTCTAAAGTATCAAACCGCCGCAAATAGGATTCTAGCAGACGACGCGCCAAGTAGCCGCACGGAGTGGTTTATGTTCGCTCGCTTACAGAAATGTGCGCAGCGCGTTACAAGTAACGAGTTACTTCTACCTAGTTACTATTTTCGGTAACGAGTAACGCATTTAAAGTCTTTTTTTTTTAGAAAAGGAACGAGTAACGGTATTTAGTTACTTTTAAGGCCAAGTAACGAGTAAGGGTACGTATCTCGTTACTTTTGAGGAGTAACGTGTACAACACCGATTAAACGGCCTTGTTTTATTCTTTCCTGAGTATGCGTATATGTTGCGAGAGCGGTTGGTGGGCAACCCGAAAAAACAACGAAACAGTATGACAACACAGCAACGTATATCGCTGAACACGCCAGTCGAACAGTTCGTCTGACGTGTCAAGCGATAAACGTTGCTCTACTGAACTCTACAGCTGGGAATGTACTTCACCCAGCGAATGCAATAACGTTAGTTGGTTGAACCTCTTAGAACCGGGTACGGACCGAATGTAAACCCAGGGGTTGCGAACACGGGAAGGCACATAACCCATTGCCCGCTGTTCTCAATGAAGGCGCAGTTGAAGATTCCCCAGCTCTTCCTGAAGCATGCACTGCCGTTCCTTCGAGCGCGTCGGTAGGATGACTCTTCAGCGTCGCCGGAGATGTATCCTCAAGCAAGCGGGGAAACATATCTGATAAAAACTTCGAGAAACAGCTACTGCTTAAATGCAAAGACTACTAAAAAAAAAAAATGAAACAAAAACAGTTGTGTATTTGGTCGTCAAAGTAACGTGAAAAGTAACTCGTTACTTTTGAGGTAACTCAGACGTTCCTTTTGAGAATCGGTAACGAGTAACGTATTTAGTTACTTTTCGAGCGAGTAACGAGTAACGGTATTTAGTTACTTTTTTGGGAGTAACGTGTACATGTCTGCTCGCTTATATGCCGATAGATAACGGTTTAATTATGTTTATAAAGAGGTGCACAAACTTTTTATAAGTTCTTATTGTAATAGAGCCGAGTTGCTTTGCTTATTACAACCTTTAAAATTAAAAAAAAAAAGCAAAAGTAAAGCAACTTGGACCTTGACATAACGAGAGAGCCTTGTGCGTCACGTCACGGCTGCTCTCCGACGTCTCCTCTTCTTATTTCGTTTGATCTCTAGAGTATTCTGTAGAAAACATTGTTTGGCCGTCCTACGTCACATTGGCATGTGCACGCGCGCTGTTCAGTTGCGTGGCACCGCACATTTGCTTTGGCTAATAAAGCTTGCCGATACCGACGCTTCAGTCCAAGTGAAATGCGACAGTTGCTGGTTGGCACTCGTACGGCAGCCTGCGGACCAAGTTTAGGTTTTAGCATGAAATGTTTTTAACCCTTTCTGGTCCAAATTTTCAAATTCACACGACATAATTTTTATTTGTGCATTTCAGTGTACAAAAAGAGCGAAAAATAAGGAAAAAGAATTTCATGCATTATTTTGCGATATTTTAGCTGAGAAAGGTTATGACTCCCACAGCAATCATTGGCCGGTTGTGGTCAACCTCGAGTAGTCTTCTACTTTTTGTGAAAGTCGACAAAGCAGTTCTTGTTGTTGCTGAGGCAGAGCATGAGGTTGCATTTTGTGCAGCTCCACTTCGTGTAGGAGGAGATGCAGTTTTTGCAGCGCTGCTTTTGATTCTGGAACTCTGGCCAGTGCCCTATTTGGTCATACCTCGTGTCAATCGATGGGCGGGGGTTTGCTGGTCGTCCAGTTTTTTTGGAAGGTTCCCCAGGACTGCTGGCAGGCCTTCCTCTTTCCTTGTGTCTGTCTTGCCTGACCGTCGAAGGGCGTCTGACACATCCAAGATGAACTCAAACAGTGTCATCGGCTTCGAGAGCTGAAGTTACTGCGCGTGTCGCCTGTAGACGAGCCACGAGTTGAGAGCAATCAAGTTGAGGAAATGCACAAACAGCTTTATGTACCATTTTGAGAAACGTGTTGGCATCCTGTAGTATTCGATCAGCTGATCTTCAAGGTCCACGCCCCCATTGTTTCGTTGTAGGTCTTCACAATCGCTGGGCGAGCAACCAGGATGTGCTTCTTTTCCGAAGCGCTCCACCTTTTTACTTGATCTTCTGGCTCAACTCCTGTGTAGGAGGACGCAAGCTGGACAGCTTTATTGTCCAGCCATCGAACCACAACAACATTCTCTGAGTTTTCGACTTTATAGTCGAAGGAGCCTCTTCCTCTCTTTCGGAGGTCTTTTTCGGACTCCAAAACGCAGTTCCTCATTCGATTGGCACGGATTGTACCACAGGAAAAGATCCCTCTTCTCTTCAAAGCTTCGATAAGCTCAATAGAGACAAAACCAGTTATCAAATGTCACCTTGAAGTTGCTAGCGTTAGGCAAGCCATCACACAATGCCATGACGACATTGCCACCAAAGCCGAGCTGGTGGTCTTGGCTTTTTCAGGGTGTCTGCTCCAGTGTACACCGCAAACTGGTATACAATACCTGAAATACCAGCCCGAACAAGAATCTTAAAACCCCACTGTAGGGATGGCCGAAGGAGCTTAGCCGAAAGAGCTCGGGGAATTAGCGGCGCGGTCACCCGAAGTGTCCTTCGGAGGCGCCCGATGCCTCACGTTTTCCCCCTTGGCGGCAAGCGGCGGCCAGCTCTCGAAAGTGGAAGCAGATTTCCTTGCGTGGGAAATAAACACAGACTTCGTTCCCGGGGTGGTCGCCCTTGCCGCCGGGGTTCTTGGGGAAATGACTTCGTCAGGGTCATGTCGGCGACACCGAGGGAGAGAGGGAGGTCCGGCCTCCCTTCGGAATGTCGGCGTGCCCTTTTTGGAAACGGAGGCAAGCCAGGACAAGCACAGGACAACCAGTATTCATGTTCACCGCTCGCCCAGTCCTTGGGACAGCTGCGCGGAGCAAGTTGCTTTCTCCCGCGGTCCCGAGGGCTCCCGCGTACTCTGTCTTGCGAGACAGAGACCTTGCCGTGCGCGGCAAGGGGCTTGGCGCCGAGGCGCTATCGTTGGCGTTGGGTTGCCGCGAGCGGCATCAGCAGCGTGACGTATCTTGTTTGTGTTGTAAAAAGTTGTTCATAATATGTAAATAGATACATATTTACTCATTACACCGAGTCTGAGAGTCTCTGAAGCCACAGGAAAGAAGCCACCCTCCAGCCAGCGCAGCACCTCCACGATCGACACGAGAAACATTACTGGCGCAGTCGACGGGGATCGTGGACGTCGTCGGCCACTTCGACAACGTCGGGTGCCAGGAAGACGACGCGGCCGGTGCTGGCGCAGAGAGCGGTGGTGTTCGGCGGCAAGAGTTCGAGATCATCTGAGGCGACGGACGTCAACAGATTCAAGTAAACGAACGTCGCCGGCTGCAATCGACGCCAGTGACCTGCGGGTTTGGCGACACCCGACGCCTGCAGCGGCGACAGCCGGGTCTCACGGAACGGACTCTGCGTGCGGTGATCGACGCCGGGGACTCGCGAGTTCGGCGGCGTCAGCGACTTTCGTGGGCTCTACAGCACCGCCAGGTACGTGGTCGCTTTCCCTTTCGTCGCCGGCTGACACCCGCGCGCTTAGCTGCATGGCGAAGTGTAACTTGCGCGGGAGGGGAGCCCTAGTGACGGAGGCGACGTGGGGTCGGATGGAGAGCGGTTCCGATGAGCGTTCGGCTGGCCCTTGCGAGGAAAAAACAAAGGAGCTAGAGCGGCAGGTACGAGTCGCAGAACTCCGGGCGGAGGAGCGGAGAGCAAAAGCTCGGCTTCTAGCGGAGCGCCGTGAAGAGACGCAGCTTCGGGCAGCGGAAGACACGGCGCCCGAGGCTCGCTTTGTGAGAGAGACAAAGCCGGACGCGCAGGGCGACCCGGAGGCAACCGTGGGGTCCGGGGCCGATCGTGCCGTACTGGGACCGCAGTCTGCCGTGTGGTCCGAGGCCGATCGTGTCGTTCAGGAACTGGACACTGCCGCGAGGGCCGAGGCCGCTCATGCCATACAGAAAGAGGAGGCAGGCGTGGGGTCCGAGGCCGGTCGTGCCGTACCGGAAAAGGAGACTGCCGTGGAATCCAACGCCGATCGCGCTCTCCAGGAATCGGACGCCGATCGCGTTCTCCAGGAACCGGTCACTGTCGAAGGGTTCGAGGCCGATCGTGCCTTACTGGGACCGGAGACGGCCGCGGGGTCCGAGGCCGACCACGCTGTCCAGGAACTGGACACTGCCGTGGGGTTTGAGGCTGGTCGTGCCGTACATGGACCGGAGACTGCCGCGGGGCCTGAGGCCAATCGGGCCGCTAACGAACGAGGGTCTTCCTGCATCCGGGCAGCTGGAAGGAGGAGCTCCCGGAGAACCAGGGGTCGGGCCCGGCACTGGGGAGGCTCGTAGAGACTGATGTCGCGAGGGGGGCCACTGCAGCTGTTCAGATTGGACTCCGGTGTCCCCACGTCGGGCCTTGTGGTGAAGGTGTGACACAGTGGGTGCCACCAAGTGGGCGGCGCGGGGAGGTACCGGTGCAGGAGCACGAATCGCCTTGGGGCGACAATCTAGGAGCGGGGACGGCGATGGCGCGCCACGGGCGCAGAGTTGATCCTTCCTCTGACCAAGTAGAGCGCGAAGCGAGCACCAAACACAGTTCCGTGGGGAGACCGAGTAGGGCACGCCTTCGAGGGCCTAGAGGAAGCTCGGGCGAGCATCACGGTCCTCGCGGCACTCGACACACGTGCCCGAGTAAGGGGTGATTGTACGGTGGCAAGGGAGCGCTTTGTCGCGCTCATGCACGTGGTGTCAGCGGGTGTGCATGTGGGGAGGCGATCACTGCCGTGGCCCTTGCGAGGTGCCATTGAACTCCCACTTGCTGTGTAGCGTTTGCCGCGCTTTTCGATTTTCGTTGTCTTTTTGTTTACGGCAGAAAGCAGAAAGAAGTGTTCTCCCTGTTGTAATTTTCATTTAGCAGGTCGTACTAGAGGAGCGTGGCTGCGTTTTATTTTTCGCTCTCTATACGGGAACGCTGTCAGCCGTAAGCGGGTCGGAGGGCGATCACTGCCGCGGTTATTTTGTGCAATCGCACGTTCCAGCGTTGTTCAGTGTTCGCCAAGCGTTTTCAGTTTTTCTTTGACTGTTAGTTTGCCGTGATTTGTTGATTCTTTGTCTTTTGTTTGCGGAAGCTTTTGCGGCACCAAAGCTGTCGTTGCGATCGATCCAGGTCCTCGAAAGGCCTGCTGAGAGACGAAGTATTTTTTTCCTTGTTTTTTTTTTAGCAATTGGTGCTAGAGGTGTTTGGCTCGGTTATTTCAAGCTATGCGTTTTGTTGTTTTTATTTTTCGCTTGAGTTTAAGCGGTTTGTTTTTGATTTCTTGTTGGGGTTTCGGCCATCCTGTTTTTGTGACTGCTGGCTCGTCCAGAAGTCCTAGCGCAGTTTTCGGGGGGACGTGTAGGGATGGCCGAAGGAGCTTAGCCGAAAGAGCTCGGGGAATTAGCGGCGCGGTCACCCGAAGTGTCCTTCGGAGGCGCCCGATGCCTCACGTTTTCCCCTTGGCGGCAAGCGGCGGCCAGCTCTCGAAAGTGGAAGCAGATTTCCTTGCGTGGGAAATAAACACAGACTTCGTTCCCGGGGTGGTCGCCCTTGCCGCCGGGGTTCTTGGGGAAATGACTTTGTCAGGGTCATGTCGGCGACACCGAGGGAGAGAGGGAGGTCCGGCCTCCCTTCGGAATGTCGGCGTGCCCTTTTTGGAAAGGTTGAGTTTGAGCTAGCCCGTGCGCGGAGCAAGTTGCTTTCTCCCGCGGTCCCGAGGGCTCCCGCGTACTCTGTCTTGCGAGACAGAGACCTTGCCGTGCGCGGCAAGGGGCTTGGCGCCGAGGCGCTATCGTTGGCGTTGGGTTGCCGCGAGCGGCATCAGCGGCGTGACGTATCTTGTTTGTGTTTGTAAAAAGTTGTTCATAATCTGTAAATAGATACATATTTACTCATTACTACCGAGTCTGAGCGTCTCTGAAGCCACAGGAAAGAAGCCACCCTCCAGCCATCGCAGCACCTCCACGATCGACACGAGAAACATTACTCCCACTTATGGGGTTTATTTTTTATGTACTGGCGAAGGCTTGATCTTCCCTTGAATGGTGCCATCTGCTCATCAACACTTTGCGCTTCTTCTGGTGCCACAGCCAAGCATTTTTCCTGCAGTGCATCCAGAAAAGGACGCAGCTTGAAAAGACTGTCATAGCCCGGGTCTCCTTTTGGCAAGATCTTGCTGTTGTCTGCAACGTGGAAATATCTTCGGAGCTGTTTGAACCTGTTCTTTGACATCGTCTGAGACACCGGTGTAAACTGCAGCTTCTCATTCCAATAAAAGTGGTACTGCGGGAATGGAATCAGTCCTGTCATCAAAAATATCCCGACAAACTGCTCCATCTCATCTGCGTCTGTGTTGGTAGACTTCCCGCTCTTCTGCACGGAGTAGAGGTTAGTTTGCTCTGCCAAGTGCTCAAACATCTCCCGATCAAAGAACTGTCTGAAATACTGAAAGGAGTCAGTATCTCGGGTGGTGGGTCCGGAAGCGAACTTTTCCACGAAGTGTCAACGTCAGGGATTGACCTCTTCTGCCACAAGAATTTTCGTGCCCTCTTTATTAGTTTCTTTGTAGATGTTGTTTTCGTCCTCTTGCGACCTCCTGTCCTTTGTACTCGTAGATCTCGAGTTGATTTTGGTCTGTCAGAACAGTCGGATGAATCGCTGAGGCCAGTCTCCTCGTCGCTAGCAGTGCTTGGAAGGAAATTTTCATAATCGCTGTCGGATCCGGAATGATGATGAATATCTCGTAACAAGGCTTGTGCTTCTGAAGGTTCAGAGTCATCTGGCTCATCGTCTGAAGTGTCGGCTGTAAAGATGTCCTCAACGTTTCTGTCCCTAAACCTCAACGAACTCGGTCCTGGTGCCAAGCCATAAAACGTGGCCGAGTCCACCATGGCGAAGGCCAATGACTCCTGCAGGAATCATTGAAACAATACAGCCTAAGTAGTACAATATTTCTTTTAAATAGATTTAGAATAATATATACTCTATCTTAAATAGGTTAAACGTATCCTCGTAATTTTACAGATCTCTGCGATGCCGCTTACCTTTGCAGTGAGGTCGAAAAGTTCTCCACGTGGTCCGTGGACCCAAATTCGTGCAAACGCAAACTTCCGAATGGATGTGCAACCGAACGAGAACGACCACCTAGTGGCGCCATCTAGTGGCCAAGTTTTGTACTCCAATACTCCAGGAATCATTGGTCGGGAACGGTATAGGTTTCGGTTTAGCTGTTTACAACCCAAAAATTGCAATGTGTTATGATTCCTGTAGGACTCACTGGACCAGAAAGGGTTAAACGCTACTCCCTAATCTCAACATTTCGTGCGTCCGTCCATCTGTGCTTTTCCCGCTAAATTTAGTTACCCGCTAAATTTAGCGAACAATTTGGTGTCACGTGACCTGACATCACTGGACCTAGGGACCAAATTCGTGACCCCGCTAAATTTAGCGGAAAATTGACGTCACATGACCTGTACACCAATTCAGTTTCCCCGCTAAATTTATCGGGAAATTTGATGTCACGTCAATTGACGTCACATCATCAATACACCAATTCAGTTTCCCCGAGCCTTCAGTTCCCACGCCTTCAAGCAATTATAAAATGTCATACCACAAATAACGCACACAAAAAAAAATGAAATATAGGTTTCGTGGCATTACCCAAACACATGAAGCGAGCTGACGAGCCCAGAAATCTGCACCGTCGTCTGCTCTCTCCTACTCGCTATGTCACAAACGATGATGATGATAGCTAGAAAAGCGCCCCTTTAGTTCGCACGCCACCAACGCTTTTTTTTCGCTTTTTTCGGGGTTCCGTATTTTACCTTTTCATTTCAGTAGTTGCCTGACCGGTGGGTAGAGGGCGCTGGCGCACTCGCCACCATTAGGTTGCTTCAATTTGGTTGGTTTCGGTTTCAACGTGCACGCGATTGTGATGCTGTTTCATGACACTTTCGAATACTTTTGCGATATAAATTTCTTTCTTGTAGCGCACAGCGAATGAAACAGTAGTATTGAGCCAGTTGGCAAACCACGAAATGGTTTCGAGCCTAAATTGCGATCTTTTTTACGAACACTATATGCGTCTGATTCCGTCCATCGTTGATTTCGGCCAGGTTCGGCGGTCAAACAACTGCGCTTTTGCACAGGGAGGAGTACCATTGTCCACGGCCGTACCCGCAAACACTAATTTCCAGAAGGAAAAAAAATAAAGAGCAGGACAAGCTCCACCTGTAGCGTGCGCTCGTTGCCTACCGCCGTGCTTTGGCTGTGCGTGCACCGAGCGGTACGGAAGGTAGATAGCTCATGCTCAAGTCAGAGCTGCTACTGCTAACCTTATGTTTCAACAGACTATATTGCATGAGTGCTTAGTGAAAAAGCAGGTCGACAACATGATTAACAATATGCCGAATCACCAAGAACAGATGAACTGGCAAGTTTACTGTTCGATGTTTGGTTTCCGTACACCAACCTTTTCTAACTTCGAGACTGGAAACGTCTTTTATAATGACTAGAAAAGTTTCATATAATCACGTAGATAATATAAAAAAGTGATATTGTCTCGGCCTGTTTTATTTAAAGAAATTAAGCGCTCGAGAAATATTTTGATAGACCAGCCTAGGCTGACTAGAAAATTTCTTTAACTAAAGTACTCACTAACAGCATTTCAAAATATTGACCTTATGAAATAAACTTTTTGTTGTATGGACATTTGTTTGCGACGTTCTCAAGGTATGAGAATGGTGAGATAAGTGAATGTCAGACTTCAAATAAAGTCTGATATTCATCTTCCGTAATATTTGCCAAATGAAATTGAAGAGCGCAAAAGAAATGATCTACGATAAGTTTGGCTGAAGTCGAACGCCAGGCGACACCCGATGGACCTGTGTAGAAAGCTGTGCACTGATTTGAAACGATGCGCTTTGCACATTTTGACGTCGCCAGCTACTGAAAGTAACTCCCTATTCATTGTCGACAACCGGCTGCACTCGGGTGATTTTCATGCAGAAGGATTCTTTTCGGCGTCACATTTTGTGAATCATACGCACTATCAAGCTATCTGTGACAGTTTCTTACGCGGGGAGTCGAAATATTTGTATTGAAATAAATTAATTGAAACTGCATGGTTATATTAAAAAAAATGACTTAAGCAACTGAAAGACTATGGACATGGGACCAAGCACGATATACAATTCCGTAGAATTCATAAATAAACCGATAAAGCGAATGCTTATATCGCACACGTGATTAAGAACGTAAAACAGATATAGGTGTGACATTGTGAACAAACAAGTTGCCTAATGTTAAGGTACCATTATATCTAGCATAAAAATAATTCAAACTAAACGCTTGTTCCCGCGTGCTTGTCCACAAGTTCCCTAGTGTAATCAAAAGAAACTGTTTTCGATATGTTGTAACTACAAAACACCATGCTTTCAGGAAAAACACGTGGCGAATTACGCTGAGTGTTTTTGTTTCTTTCCTTGACACCAATGCGCACTCATATATATAATAACATTGGGCTTCCTATTGGAAATGTTCCGCCCTTGTTAGTACCCAAACCTCAGTTTTCATAAGTTATTGGTATTTGAACCGTCGAGGCTCTCTTCAAGTCATATATGTATTCAATGTGCGCCAGTGCTAACGCTGATTCCTCTTCCTATAAAGCCTTTCAACACGTATCCCGCACGCCGACGGTAAAAAATATTCAAAACGTGTTACAAAATTAACTACAGAAGTTGCGCGCATAATGATGTAATGCAATTGCATGGTAAGTATAAGTATCGGACGACACTTTACGGAGTAAGGCAAGAGACGCGGTGAAACGCGACGAAAAACACGAATTCAACGCATCCGCCAAGGCGCGGACGGGAGAGCGGAGCAACAAGTTGAAGCAACCTAATGGCGGCCGCATCACGTGATTCCAAGATGGCAGCGCCCATGTGGCGGAGCGTGAAAAGGTCTATACCTCAGCCGTTGACAACTCGATGAATGCAGGCGGCGGAGATGCCTGGAAAGACTCAGCGCATCAATGGTGAAAGCTAAAAGTTGCATACATTGAATGTTTCTTAAAGTACTTTGGTAAACTCATGAAAGCCAAATGCGAAGCTATGATAAAAATAAAAATTTAGACCTATCTCTTAGTTTACACATAAAAAATAAATATCGAAAACATACAAAAACCGCATGTGTTTCCAGGTCACCGATCCGAACGGGGCAACAAAAAGCATGCCTTATAAGTTGGTCGCGAGGTAATTTGGAGTGTACTTCCAAAGTACATATACTAAAATTGGAACGATACAGAGAAGATTAGCATGGCCCCTGCGCAAGGATGACACGCAAAATCGTGAAGCGTTCCACATTTTTTTCTCTTTTTAACTATTTAAAAAAAAAAAATGTTATGAGGCTGATTCGGTCAATTTTCGTCCCAGTGACAAGACAAGCTGATATGTTTTCCTTTATTTC
The DNA here is from genome assembly GCA_037355805.1 of Ixodes ricinus. Taxonomy (NCBI): domain Eukaryota; kingdom Metazoa; phylum Arthropoda; class Arachnida; order Ixodida; family Ixodidae; genus Ixodes; species Ixodes ricinus. The sequence continues at coordinate 63,351 of JAZHYW010061631.1, forward strand.
CACCAAAGACCTTGCTGTATTTCTCTCCTAACGCTGATTACGACTCACCTGTTCGCAGGCTCGCAGCACAGGTGAGCAAACGCTGCATATAAATCTCATTATAGGCCTCCTGCGCTGAAGCTTCAGAACAAACTGCTAGCGCCCTCGTTTTGGGTAGTACAAGCTCACCTGATTGAGCCTCGCACTGCTTATGGCACGTTGGTCGAACTTTTTTTAATTCTGCCTGGTAGCTGAAGAACGAAAACACACCTTTGGACGCCAGAAATCGGCCAGACTGAACGCCGCAAGACAATCAAAAACGTGCCAAATTCATGACACCACGGCTAGTGTACGCGTCTATTATCTCTGGGCGGTGACGTCGAAACACCTGTGTCGCGACCGCTTTCATTTTCTCTTTTCTTTGTCATGTCTACTTGTAGAACGCGTGAAACGGCATCTCATGGCTCGCGCTCTCAGCGTCTTAGCTTCGACGGCGTTCGAATTTTTGTTGGTGTTCTTTATATTTTCATCGTGATCTCGCGCTCCGCACCAGAGCAGGCACACTTCTGCATGCGTGACAGTTTGAGACGCTCAAGTTTGTACTACCCAAACAAGGCCTAACAAGTCCCTTTGCTGCATCCGGGCCCTGGGCAACGGTAGGAGGCCCATCAGATTGATCTAGAGATAAATGAGAAGAAATGAATATATGTGGTTACGCGATGGCTTAATAAAATACTCCGAAGTGAAAAAAAAAATTGAGTAGTTCAAAGCATAGAGTTAATAATAACTCTATGGTTCAAAGTAAACGTATTTATATTGCATTAATAAAAGTAGCGCAGATTTAGCAGCAATCATCTGTCAGTCTGGCCACCCTAAATAATGCACCGGATTGTTTGAAAAGAGCGATCCGAGAACCGAGCCGATCCGAGCCGACCCACATTTTTTTCACTTTCCGTGCATTTTTCTCCAGGGGGTTATCGGCTCCAACTCCGTAAAGCGACGGAATGCTCCATATAAGGGAGCGGCGGCTGCCATGACGATCCCCAGCAAACATCATCCGCCCCGTCGTAGCCGTCCAACGGCATCATGACAACAATCGGCCGACGAAAACGATGAGCAAGCGCGCTACAGCGACGCCGAGCCCCGACCGGGCAGCGGACGGCTCTGAGAGGCCCTCCGTCCGACCCCCGGCCGAAGGCAGCGCCGATCCTGACATCGCCGAATCTGACGAACTCTCCCAGCTCCGCTGCTCGAGCATCCAGACCGAACAGGTAATCGCCGAAAGGAACCGCCGGAACAACCGCCAGCCGAGCGCAGGCTACCCCGGCCTCGCCTTCGGCGGCTCCATCTTCAGTTCGGGCACCTTGATGCGGTTCAGGGTGATCGCCAACGAACTGCACAACATCACCAACGTGCAATTGAAGCGCGCCGAGGGCGAGGTGTCGGCCCTTCGAAACCGAATTCAAGCGCTGGAAGAAAACCTGGGGAAGGAAGAGAGCGAACTCAAGCAGGCCACGCAGGAGGTCACTCAAGCCAGGATCGAAACTCAAAGGGACTGCGAAGATCAGGAGGATCCCGCCGAGATGTCGCTGCTCGACAGCCAGCTGATCGAATCGAAGCAGAGGTACGAGGCCATGTCGCGGCAGATCGCGCTGCTAGACGCTCAGTTTGAGCCGCCGAGCAAGTGAGAAGTTTGTGCCGGAATATGCGGCCGTGTCAGTGACCCGTTTCTTGTTGTTCCGAGTCGTGAAAGTTCGTCCGTCGTGTTGCCTTGTTCCGCGGTGAAAGTGGCCGGGGACTTCCGTTTCCGCAAGAGTCGGCGAGTGGCGGTCGTGTTTCGTGACTGCCTGCCTCCTGTCGTGGCGTCATGGCGTTGTGGTGGCCCTGATTGGCTGTGGTGGTGGGCACCGCGCATGCGCAGTGTCATGCGCTGTGAATCGTGCGAAGTCTGTGCTTCTCAGCTGCGCTACGCAACCGTGGGTCTCGTTTGTAAGAATGTGTAGCTGGTTGTCACCTGACATACATCAAGTTGTTTGGGGGCTAGCACCTATCGCAAAATTGGGGTTTCAACCTTGATGGCACATACCATGTCAAGAGGTTGCATCTGAGCGTTCGCTGTCACATATGCTGTATTTTTGTGCCCTGTTCCCTATCTGGTTTTCCTCGTTGATAGCGGCGGTAGGATACGCAACGTCCACTGATTTCATAAGTGGTTGAAGTAGTTTTATTCGAGAAGTATTTCTGGACTGACCCGACAAAAGTTGGGAATTTAATTGCACTCTTTAAACAAAAAGGTGCAACGTCTTAAATTTATATTTTTGGTTCCATCTTATGTCTACTTCTCTATTATAGTTGCTTAATGGTTGATTACATGAGCAGCTTAAACACATTAAATTGGCAATTTCTGTTGTAACCAACTGTCACCATAACATATACCACAGTGAAGGCTACAGGCACAAGATCGTAACCTTGGTATGTGCTCATGCTGCCCAAGAGCTCGTGCAAATGAGGTAGATTCTGAAGCAAGACGATAACGCTTGAACCTTTGACTGCAGTACTTGTTAAGATAAGACGATGCAGGGTGCTGCCTGCCATTACAATTGGAGCAATTCACCACCATGCAGCTGTAGCCAAGTCACAAACATGGTTGTGTGAACTGTGCTGGCAAACAGTCCTCGTAAGAAACATTTGGATGACTGTCAACCAGGGAAGCTGGATCAGAGGATTTGTTGTGCCTATGCTCTGCTTGCAGCAATCCATGTGGCAAGTGCATTGTTGAGAGAAATGGAGAGAAGAAATTGGTAGGATAGGAGAAAGTTGTGTGACTTATTGGCAAGCTTGCAATGCCTTGTCTGCAGCCGCGTGTTTCTACATGTTGCTGTGGCTGCCATTGGGGAGATAAGATGGGAAGGGGATAAGAGGAGGGTTAATGAGATTAAGCACTGACCAGTGCAAGTTGGCTGGCAAAGCACTTCTGCCACGATCTTTGTCACATGACATTAGCCTACCACCTTTTGAAGCCACCTTGCAGCCATGATTGGGTCCAATACGCTGCTGAGAACAGAGATGGTTGGTGTTATTACTTGGAAGCTCTGTAAGCATTTGCAGGGATGATAGACAACAAGCCATCAATGATTAACTCCTACGCCAAGATCTGTTTTTATTCTATCTTTAAAGCTACACAAAGTCTCATTGTTGATATTGAAAGTTTAAGCATGCGTCTTCCAGTGGGATTTCTCGTATGCATGGCTGCTGATTATGAACCTCCAGCTTAGGTACCCTAGTTTATATGGCAAAATGCGAGATATGTTAGATTCTAAGCTGCTTTAGTAAGGGTGATGACAAGACCATCTACACGGTATTGTGCTCTCTCAAGTGAGGAAAACCAATTCCAACCTTAGTCCTCCAATAGCTCTGTAGTTACAGTGTCCCCAAACAACATCTTGAGAGGAGAAACATGGGGGACTATATTCTTTATCCTGTCAGAGTACATCACCACGGCTGTGCTCGGTGTGTAGATAATCTTATTTCATCTCGAATAAGCTACAGAAGAAAGTGCAGAGTCCTGCTGATAGCAACAGTTGGTCGAAGATCAAGCCGTACCTTGGCCTGCATATTTGACTGTCAACACTGCCTGCATTACCTTATCTCCCGTGCAATCTCTTGTACAGACGCTGCATTCCTCAACCCTTTCGACCTGAATGCTCGCCAACTTTTTCTGCAGCCTAATTAAGTCTTTTTATGCATAGAAAGTGTAGAGGTTGGTGTGCCTTGATTGGCACGCATATTATAATATTGTTACTGACACGCCATGGTGGCTTTTCGTTTACTCGGCCATACAACGATTTCTGCCAGTACCGAATGAAGTGCCTTCAACGACAAACCTGTGATCTTTACTGCCTTTCGCAATGAAGTTTATAGTGGTAGCAGGCATTTCTGACATTTTTTCACATGACCTGAATTTCTCATGGTGTGGATTCTAATCGACAGTGTCGTCCTACGAACGGCAGCTTTTTTATTACGGCAATGGTTTTACCACATGGGCATGTGTGCATTAATTACTCTCGGCTTTCTTGTGCCAAGCACAGAATGTGAAAAACAAACCAAGGAAGCCTTTTCACGGGTTACCACAGTCTGCTCCGAGTTCCTCTTTTTGAGCCTTGTCCCATTTATGGAGGTTCTTTATAGTGTCTCCGGATGGCTTCTACTGTTACTTTGCAGGATCTCTTTTCCTTCATACTTTGTTCACGGGCATTGCATGTTGTGGCTGCAAAGAAACGGTACTGCTTGTCGTGTTATTGGTGTTCTGACGCAGGCAACTTTTTTTAGCCTCGAAAGATTGCAGAGTGCGTCGACCTTGTTATCTGTATTTTCTGGCCAAAGACTACACGCGACCTATACGGTCTCTACCACAAACGTGCCCTTACTGACTTCACTTATGTAACCCTGGCTAACTGTTGGCCAGGGCATCTGGCTATTAGCATGTGACTCGACACAGCTCTATCAAATGTCATGCCTGGTTTGATTTGATC